>VDFB02284045.1:0-54008 GCA_007258455.2 Sequoia sempervirens | reverse complement strand
CATGGTTGTTAATCATATCCCAGGCTTCATGTTTTGGAGATCCAAATAAGAAATTTCTGCTTGTGTGTAGGTGACTGTAAACTTGTCAAATGTATACCCAAAGGATTCTGAAGCATTGCCAGGTGGAGTGGATGATATGACAAAACTTGCTTATTTGCATGAGCCAGGAGTTCTACAAAATTTGGCATCTAGATATGAACTAAATGAAATTTATGTGAGTTCTCAGGGTTTTCTTTGAATTACCTTATTATTATTTAGTTATATTTAGATAGTTCTGCATCTCTTTGCTCTTCAGTTTTGTCACAGTTCTAAGTTTTTCTCTTAGTTAAAGTGCAATACATATGCTTTTGAATAATCTGCAGAACTGTGTTACTAAAAACAACATTTCTATGACGGCGTTATGTTGTATCTGACAGACCTACACTGGAAGTATATTGATTGCCATCAATCCTTTTAGAAGACTTCCTCACTTGTATGACAGTCAGATGATGGAACAATACAAAGGGGCAACATTTGGAGAGTTAAGTCCTCATGTGTTTGCTGTGGCAGATGCTGCATACAGGTAAGCCTCTCCAATTTTCTGATTGAAGCTGTGTTTTGTGGCAGAGAGACTCTGTTTGTTACATCAATTTAAACTTTTTATGGATACAGGGTGATGATCAATGAGGGAATAAGCCAGTCCATTCTAGTGAGTGGAGAAAGTGGGGCAGGTAAAACAGAATCCACCAAAATGCTTATGCGTTATCTTGCTTACATGGGAGGCCGAGCAGCAACTGAGGGGAGATCAGTGGAGCAGCAAGTGCTAGAAGTAAGAAATAATGAGCATTTTGCTTATGAATGGAGTGCAAAGAATCACTGTGGTGTTGCTACTGCAATTAAGAGATGTTGTGATCTCAATCTTATCATATTATATGTCTTCGTTGTTTTTATTATGTAATCATTATCTGATATTCCTTTGTTTCCTGCTTTACAGTCAAATCCTGTTCTGGAAGCCTTTGGAAATGCAAAAACTGTTAGGAATAACAATTCCAGGTTAATGCTTTTCTTAAGATTGTCCATTACATGCATAATGGAAGGAAATTGAATATAAGGAGTTTCTAGAGCTTGAGTTGTTAATATGTGGATTTGGCTTAGTTCTTTGAATATCAAGGGTACAATTTCTTCTCATCAAAACTTTTCTTCTGACTAAGGTGCATTTTTCATGCAGTCGTTTTGGTAAATTTGTTGAGCTACAATTTGACAAAAATGGAAGAATATCAGGAGCTGCTGTTAGAACATACCTACTAGAAAGGTCTCGTGTTTGCCAAATTTCAGATCCTGAGAGAAACTATCATTGTTTCTATCTTCTCTGTGCTGCACCCCCAGAGGTATGCAGCATCCTGCTTTGGTAATTGTGACTGCAATTGACCATTAAAATAGGCACATTTTCTACTTTCTATGTTCTATTCTGAATCTATTTATGACTGATTTGAAATTGCAGAATGCTAACAGTAGCAGAACCATTTTCTCAAATTTTCTTCATTCTGATTTCAGGATATTGAGAAATATAATTTGGGAGATCCAAGCTTGTTTCATTATTTGAATCAGTCCAACTGTTATCAACTTGATGGAGTTAATGAAGCTGAAGAGTACCTTGCAACCCGAAGAGCAATGGATGTTGTTGGAATCAGTACTGAAGAACAAGTACGATTGACATTTTGTAGAATGAGAAATTAAAGGGTTACATATGCATAAAACATGATCTTTATGTTTTTCTGAATCACTTGATGTTTTCAGGATGCAATTTTTCGAGTTGTGGCAGCTATTCTCCATTTAGGTAATGTGGATTTTACAAAGGGGAAGGATAGCGATTCTTCTAAGCCAAAAGATGAGAAAGCTATGTTTCATCTTAAGATGGCAGCCGAATTATTCATGTATGGTTCCTTTCTAAAAAGATGATCAGGATATGATACTGGTTCTAAATATATTGCTATAGTGCCCTTTCAACCTTTAGTGTGTACTGATTTTTTTAGTGGACCACATTATATATTCTCTCAGGTGTGATGTTAAGGGTCTAGAAGACTCTCTTTGTAAACGTGTCATTGTGACTCGAGATGAAAGCATTACAAAATCTCTTGACCCGGTTGCTGCAGCTACCAGCCGAGATGCATTGGCAAAAACAGTATACTCACGATTATTTGATTGGTATGATATACCATTTGTAAGGCCCACTTTATTTAGGACAAGATCTTAAAGAAGAATGCAATTGGAGAGAAGCATATTTCTCAATTTTTGTAGGATATATACTTCTCTACGGGCCCTACTTAAGACAATGCCATTTGAATTAAATGCAGGCTGGTAAATAAAATAAATAATTCAATTGGCCAGGATCCTAACTCAAAGACCCTTATCGGAGTTCTTGACATTTACGGTTTTGAAAGTTTTAAGAATAACAGGTATCTTTTATTCATAGCCAGCAAGATTCTTTCTGCATTTGCATGCCTTGTAGCTGTAGTCACTACAATTTAGTGAGTTATATATGAAACTTTTCATATCATGAAATGTGTATATATTATATGGAAATCTTAAGTGAGCTAAAGGAAACCTACTTCTCTTTTGCATTGCAGTTTTGAACAGTTCTGTATCAATCTCACAAATGAGAAGCTGCAACAGCACTTCAATCAGGTCAGAAAGTTCCATATCTATTAAGTTATTGGTATTTCAGTTAGAAATATATTTTTTGTACATTTTACTTTTTCTCTGGGTATATTTGCTTAACTATTTTAATACTGTTTTGTTGCTAAAATGTTTACTTTTCCATGGACTTTTGTATATGCTGTGCAGCATGTCTTTAAGATGGAACAAGATGAATACACAAGAGAAGAAATTGATTGGAGCTACATTGAATTTGTTGACAATCAAGATGTTTTGGATCTAATTGAAAAGGTCTTTTTGATTTCCATTTCCTTTGCTGGTTTGATTTATATGCAAATAGAGGATGCATGGTTAAACATACATACAATGTCATCATTAAGGCTCTTAATAAACATGATAACATTCTGTTTACATTTTGTAAACTATGTAAATCCTTTTTTCCCCATCTTGTGTTGCTATTTGTTACAGTTAAAACAGTTTTTGTTAATGCTTGTTTAACTTTAAAGCTTCAAATACTAAGATTGTTTCTATAGAATTGAGTATCTTATGGAGTAAATTTTTTAAAACGAATGATCCCTCTCTCCATTGAACTTGTAGTGCTTTGTCAAAACTTTGCATTTATGAGACGTAAACTTTTATTTCTCCAGGACCAGGATCTTAATACTATCGTATTTGTATATGCAGAAACCAGGGGGAATTGTCGCTCTTCTGGATGAAGCCTGGTAAGTTTATGTAACCTTCATCCCTACAAACTTTGAGATGCTCATTCAACATCATACATATGAAGTGCCCTTTTTCCTGGAACTTCATTTTTAATTCCTAAAACTGTCAGTGAACTGATGCCATTGGCTATTTGTTATACTTGTCTCAGAATAAGAATGGCATGTCCATTAACTACGTGAATATGACATAATGAATGGGATAAAAAGAGGTGTGACATTTTTGTTAGCTATGAGGGTAGGACAGAATGAATGAACAGTTATATCTCAGTTGTTTAACAAAATAGGAATCCCATAGGCGGCATCAAAAGAAGTTAAATAAATACGATAGTTCACAATCAACGATTAGGTCATAATTAGTTTGTAAATAGGGATAATAAGAAGGCTTGGATTGATGATCATTTACTTAGTATTTATTTTACATTAATGAGCTAATGAAATCACACATACCCTCAAAGTTTAAACAAATGGGGAGTTTTGTGACCAGTGACACACATAGACCTGCTTTCTTCTTATAAAATTTAAGGGCGAACAAAAAATGGGATATAATAGGAAATTGAAAAATTAAGATGGACTTGAGTTAAATTCAGTTATATGCTACAATTGATTAATGATGGTGAATGTAATTCAGTATTCACTTTTCCTTGGGTTTTTTTTTTGATATGATAACATAAATATTTTGTTTGATTAGCAGTAGATTGTTCAATGATTTTTGTTTCAGCAAATAGAGGATTGCATTCAATTTATATGTTTTGTTTTCATATCAATTTAGAAATGGTTATGAGATGATCTATGAGTAGGATATGTTGATGCTTATTTACCATTACAAAGAGATTGAGGCCAATGCGTAGAAGTTTTTGGTGACAGGGACATTTGAATAAAGTTGTCACTAATTGTATCTTTCTTTTTGCTTTACAGTATGTTTCCAAGATCAACCCATGAGACCTTTGCACAAAAGCTTTACCAAACTTTCAAGAACAATAAGCGGTTCAGCAAACCAAAACTTTCTCGCACTGACTTCACAATTTGTCACTATGCTGGTGATGTGAGAAACTGCTTCTTTTAACTCATATTTATAATACTTTATTTTACAAGCACTAGCATTTGTATCACAGGAATGCTCATCTCCTCTGTCTTATGGATCTGGCAGGTTACGTATCAGACTGATTTGTTTCTTGACAAGAACAAAGATTATGTTGTTGCAGAGCATCAAGGTCTATTAAATTCTTCAAAATGTTCCTTCGTTGCGGGTCTCTTTCCTCCTCTACCTGAGGAATCTTCTAAGTCATCAAAATTCTCCTCCATTGGTACACGTTTTAAGGTAGGGTGGATTTTTGCTTGTACACCTGACTCAACACAACCTTTGTCTTTCAAACCTTTGTGATTTTTAATTGCTATCACATATCTTCCACCTCTAAATTTTAATTTCTTGGAATTTATGATGGGTGCTGATATGCACCTGTAATTTTGTTGTCATGAATAATCTTTGAAAGTATTGAGATATTAAATTAATTTTTATTTTTGTGCAGCAACAACTGCAATCTCTCCTAGAGACATTGAGCTCAACAGAACCCCACTACATACGATGTGTGAAACCAAACAGTATTCTAAAGCCAGGCAGTTTTGAGAACTACAATGTTCTACAACAACTACGTTGTGGGGTAAAGCATCTTTTGGCCATATATTGCTACATTTGATTCTTTTAGTTTGCTGTTAGTTAGAAAGCAGGCATATTTTCATTTTTAACGACTAATGAGATATCCAGGTTCAGTCATTAAGATATCATGCTTAAACATAGAATGTCATTAAAAGTTATGCTTCAACTGTATTACAGGGTGTCATGGAGGCAATCAGAATCAGCTGTGCGGGGTACCCTACAAGGCGAACATTTGATGAATTTCTTGACCGTTTTGGTATTCTTGCCCCCGAAGCGTTGGATGTGAAGTATGTTTTCATATTTTGCAACACTGCTCTTAGAATTCTTGGCAATGGTCATACTTGAAATTCGATATGCTGCTCAATTTATATTATTGCCACTTAAATATTAGTTTCTAATTTTTAGTCCTATTGATCACATATTGTAGCTATGATGAGAAGACTGCAAATAAAATTTTACTGGAGAAAGTGGGTCTCCAAGGCTACCAGGTATATCAATTGTATGCCTGCATAAGTCAAAGCATTTGTTCATTTTGCATGTCTTGCAAAAATATATTACGTGTTAAATTGAAAAATCGCATTTGGTTAATGTGAAAGTTCACATGATAATGGTGGCTTGTGTAATTTCAACACTTTTCCACTAACATATTTCTTAACAAGTTTTCTGTTCATAACAACTCATGATGCCCCTTCCACTTCTAAGTTGACAACTGCCAATATTTAAGATTATTCAGTAATTGGCTTACTGCTTATGTTGCAGATGCCACCAGACAGCAATTCTTAAATGCCTAGTAGTGTTGTACGCTTCTAAGTTTACAACTTACCCAGTTTATCGTTAGAGAGAACATTTTATCCTTCTGTTTGTTATTAGCACAACAGTTATGCAGCCTTATGCTGCATATGCTACCACAATCCAGAATCCCAAACTGTTACCAAAGAGATCCCTACCAAATTAAGTTTTATAAAGCTCACATAGTTTCAAACTTCCAACAGTGACATGATGGTCCACACTGTTATTGCAGTCCCAATGTAGTCACATCCTTTTATATTGTCAAAAATGCCATTTGGCATCAGTTGAATGTATGCTACCATCTGACCTCTCCACTGAATAAATCCAACAATTTTTTCTTTTAATCAACTTGGCTTCTCCTGGTATGCAGGGTCATGACTCTCCCTGCATTCCATTGTTGTTCTACATGACTCTTAAAGTCAACTGCTTGATGTATGCAATCTTCTTGTCCAATCCTGACTCATTATTGACTTTCAACTTTAAATTTCAATATTATTCTAGAGCACCTGAAAACCTTTCATGGCTTGACTTTTTTAAACATGATACCATGATGTTATATCCTTTGTACAACGCCCTAAGGCTTTCACCACATACTGCATCTTCTTGAAATTCGGACTGAACAAGTTAATATCAAATGACAAATTTCCTTAAACCATTTTATAAGTGAAATGGAAAAGCAATCCCTGAGTGAGCCTGATGTTGCAGACATGTGTGGACCATAGATGAGGTCAGAAGTTTTATTCCAAAGATGGTTAGAATTGTATGTCATTGAATAATAGATGAGGTAAATTAAAAATTAATTCTCTTAAGGATTTCTCCTACAACAAAATAGTATCTTGCATGGCAGTGACCTAAAAGCAACCTTTACCTTTCTATGACTTAAAAATGGTATCTTGATTTCCGTATGAGCATGACATTTCTGACTTAAGAAGAACTTATCCTCTATTATGATCATCATTCAACTGGAAAAATTAGCTACTTATTTTTAATAGCAATTCTCCCCAATACTAGGAGATTTCTAGAAATGTTAACCTACACTTTTTTTGGAACTATGCAGATAGGGAAAACAAAGATTTTTCTGAGAGCTGGGCAAATGGCAGAATTGGATGCTCGAAGAACTGAAGTTTTGGGAAAATCAGCAAAAATTATCCAGCAGAAATTTCGGTCACATCTTGCCCGAAAAGAATTTCTTGCATTGCGCAATGCAGCCATTCATTTGCAGTCTTTATGGAGAGGTATTTTTATACATGAATATGTAGTTCAACTGGTGTTAAAGTTTTCCTCCATATTAAATTTTCTGTTGCTGGTTGCAAAATTTGTTTCTTGATGTCAGTGGTTTATAGTACTTTATATGCTATGCAATTTTATGTGCTATACAAATTTTTATTTTGTTGAGCAGGAAAGATTTTTTTTTCAACATATTTTGGTATTTTACTGTTTGCAGGTAAACATGCTCGTGAGCTCTTTAAAAACATGAGGAGAGAGGCTGCTGCAATACGAATACAAAAATATGTCCGCAGATACCAAGCTCGCAAGGCTTACACACAGTTGCGATTGTCAGCCATTGTCATTCAAGCAGGTTTACGTGCAATGGCTGCTCGCAATGAATTTCGGTTTAGGTCTCAAACTAAAGCTTCAATTATTATACAGGTATTTTTTTGTTGCTTTGACAAATGGGTGATGTAAAGTGAGTTTTATCACTTGAGATTGTTGTAGTGTAATTGTTCAAATTTTGATCTCTGATAACATGTTTAATGGATTTAAAGTTTTGACATTAAGAAACAATTCAAGTTAGTCATTAACATGTAGTTAACGGAAGAGCCTTTGAAAAAAATTTACCATAAAAATGGGAAAGTGATAATGTCCCCTTTAATGTTTGCTCGCTTCCAGACTGAATGGCGTGCATATAGAGCTCGCACATACTATAAGAAGTTGAAGTTGGCAGCCATAACATTCCAGTGTGCTTGGAGAGGAAGGGCTGGAAGGAAGGAGCTCAAAAAACTTAAGATGGTGAGTTATGAGTGCTTCCTTTCATGAATACGTGTATGTTATGTGACAAATCAAACAAATGATAAGAACAAAAATAATTGTATCTTTCTTATTCTCTTAAATTTTTTGTCATGCTGAGAAGTTAGATCTTTGGTAAGAATTGTATTGTGGAGTACTTAAGTATTCTGAATCCATCAAATAACTTAAAAGTTTGAAGCTTTTAGTAGGTGCTTAATTATCGCAATTGGCATTTGTATTTAGTAGTCTTCATACAATCTATCTAAGATATGTACCATTTCCATTTAAGTTTCCACTTTTTGTTATTTTTGGATTTTGTAATCTTATGTATGCAAAACCGAACTTCCCTATGCAGGCTGCTAGGGAGACTGGTGCACTGCAAGCAGCAAAAACCAAGTTGGAGAAACAAGTGGAGGAGCTTACATGGCGCTTGCAGCTGGAGAAGCGTATAAGGGTAATGATTCTTTTATTTGAGATTTTATGCAAAAACAAAAGAAGTTTATCAGAAAGAAAACCCACGTGGCTGATGAAGTTCTAATATTCTTTTCAGTTTGAACTTTCAACCATTCATATTCATTTTGAAATTGTCTCGTTTCGTTTTTAACCATTTCTAAGGCCTCATTTGAGTTGATTTAGGTGGTGAAAAATTAGTTGGCGACTAAAATCTAGGACTAAAGTTTGTTGCTTCTAATCGTACAACTTATGATGCACAAGTCATATTTACTTCCTAAGTCAGATGCTTCACATCAGAATTGCATTGTCTTGTGAGTTTACTGTTTGATGATGTTTAAATCTCTTTTTTTGTAGGCTGACTTGGAAGAATCAAAATCACAAGAGACTGCAAAACTGCAATCTGCTCTACAGGAGATGGAAGCACAAGTTAGAGAAACCAATATCTTGTTGGAAAAGGAGAGAGAGGCAGCTAAAAAGGCTATGGAGCAGGCTAAGACTGTCATAGAGACTCCAGTTGTTGTTGTAGACACTGAAAAGCTTGAGAGTCTTACCAGCGAGAATGAAAAGCTAAAGGTGATTCTTATTCTTTGTGAAACTATGAAAATATAGCTGTAGCCTGTAGTTGTACTCATCGGGTAGATTGACATGTTTTTTTTATCATAGTGTAGAAAACTCAATTTTGTGGGTGTTTTGACATAAAAATGATGCCTTTGAATAGTGAAGGTTGACGAAAAGCAATCCTGTTGGTATGATGCAACAAATAGCTGAACTTTTGGAGAATTTGTTGATGTGTTTGAGCTTTCTGTTGGACAATTTTCTGTTGCATTACAGTTATTGATGTTTTCCATTGTGCAGGCTTTGATAAGTTCACTTGAACAAAAAGCGGATGAGGCTGAAAAAAAAGCAGATGAGGTTGAGAAGAAATATGTTGAGTCCCAAAAGCTGAGTGAGGAACGGCTTAGAAAGGCCAAGGAGGCAGAGTCAGAAATTGAGAAGCTCAAGAATACATTACAAAGGTTTAAAATATTCTTTAATGTCACTATGCTCTCTTTGCTACTAAAGGATTGTATTTTTTGTATATAGTTCATATTCTTATTTTCATGCCTTTCCTAACTGGAAGTTTTCAAGTCCTAAATAGGTTTGAAGCCAAACTTTTAAATGCCGAATCTGAGGATAAAGTTATTCGTCAGCAAACATTGGTCAAGTCACCTATAAGGGCTTTTTCGGAGCGCTTAATCACTACAGTTACTCAGGTAGATTATCACTTTAATTATTTTTCACACACAGTTGGGGTGTTTCTTTTATTGAGTTTGAATTCTTCTTTTGAAGAGTTGAATGCAATTGTACCTGGTTTTCTGAACATTCTATTTATTCTTCTTTCTGGCAGACTCTTGAAAATGGCTATCACGAGCTTGAGGAACCTAATACCGTAAAAGTGAGTTTTTGAGTATCATTTCCATCTGTTTTTAGTCTTCAATGTTTTTTGTTCCATTTTCTATATGACCATTGTCATATATTGATCCTTACAGTTATAACTAGAGAGTAAGGAATGCTTTTTGCAGGTTACTGTTGCAAGCGAGGTACCTATCATCAAGGAGCCTGCTGAAATTGAGAATAAGCCACCAAGGCCTCTTAATGACATAGAGACTAAGCCACCAAGGCCACTTAATGATATACATGTACTCAGTTCAATTCCCTAAAAAATCATGAGTCTTTTTTAAATGCATTGCAAGTTCAATTGTCTACAGATTCACAGAACCTTGATTGATTTGAAGTCTAGATATTTCTACAAATCTAATATCTTTTATTATTCCAATTCAGGAAAGCATAGACACACTTATCAAGTGTGTCTCTCAAGATATTGGCTTCAGCCAAGGCCGCCCTGTTGCAGCATGCATTATATACAAGACGCTTTTTCATTGGCGGTCATTTGAAGCTGAAAGAACCAGCGTGTTTGATCGTATTATTCAGATGATTGGATCTGCAATTGAGGTTAACAGAAATTGCTATGTATATAATGCTTTTGCTATTTGTTTCTAAGATTAATTATTTTTCTGTCAATGAGACTTGACTGGATAAACCACTTACAATAGAGAACTAGGTTGAGAAGACCCTAGGGCTGTGAAAGTGACTCAACATAAAAGACAACAGCTAAACAAAAGAAACAAAATGAGTTTGGGTTGACCTTTTGTGGCTTGTCTTTTTGAATGTTGCCATGTGGCAATTTACAATCTTCAAGCCATTCAGTATCACGGGATCATATCTTTTTTACTTGCAAACTCTTTGGTCCAGTTCTATTTGTGTGTCATCTGTCAAGGTATTATGCATTTCAGTAGCTTGAACCTCTTTTTTCTTTGGTCTTCTCAAATGCTGCATCATGACAACTGTACAATCTCAAGTGTTGATTATTTCTGGGTTGTCTTTTTCTTTCACAAGCTCATCATTCTGGAAAGCATTTACTTCACTTTAAATCTTGCTACTCTTCTTGGTAAAACTGACTAATTTGTTAATTAAGTCCTCTTGAATGATACTAGAGGAACATGTAAGTGTCTGAACATGATAATATCAGGATGTTGTTTTTGGAGGATATTAGCCTCTTTTTTGAGATCCATGTGCTAGGATGTGATGATCTACTATACTAGGAGTTGGAGCAGTAAACTCTCTTTTGAATTGTAACATAGAATGCATTACATTAAAATAACATCATCTCCTAGTTCTACTTTATTATTCAAAGGTTGCCATGAATGTACTAGAAATATATAGTGAGTTAGTAGAAATCACCTTTTGCTTAAAGAAAATTTATTTTGAAATTCTACCCCTATTTACTTGATAGTAAATATATAGCAATGCACTTTCATCCTTTTCATGGAACCTTTTTAGTACTTTTCTATGCTCTATTACCTTTTTAATATTTACACAGTGTGATAGAATACATTCTTTTGCATATGCGCCTATATCTAACATAAAGTGTTTATTTTTTATTACAGAATCAAGAAAACAATGATGTTTTGGCCTATTGGTTGTCAAATACATCAACTTTGCTTTTCTTCTTACAACGTACACTGAAGGCAACTGGTGCAGCTGGAGTAACTCCCCAAAAGCGAAGATCATCTTCTACTTTACTTGGGAGAATGGCTCAAGTAAGAAGGCACCTCTGGTTTTAATTTTTAAGCAAAGTAATTAACTTTAGCTTAATTGTTAAGAAAGGTTAATTTATCAGGCTAGAGCAAATTGGGTAGATACATATTTAATACTGTTGATTTATTTTTGGTTGTTTCAATAAGTTATATACAACAATATCTTGTAGGGTTTTCGATCCTCGCCATCAGCCATGGGCCTTCCTTTTGGTATTGGTGGTTTAGATGCTGTGCGCCAAGTGGAGGCAAAATATCCAGCTTTATTATTCAAGCAACAACTTACAGCTTATGTGGAGAAGATATATGGGATTATTCGTGATAATCTGAAGAAGGACATATCTGCCTTGCTTGGCCTGTGTATACAGGTATATAGAAAATTTTCTGTCAGAGAACATTTGGTGGCCATCAAATCAAATCTAGAAATGAAATAAAAGATATGGCTTTGTTTAAAGATTGTACCTTGGTCGACAGACTGGCCTATAATTTGAAGCTTTTTGTTAACTGAGTGTGTCAGTTAGTCCAAAGTTTGTGTTCTCCTTTCCATTTTTATTTCACAATCAGGATTTATCTCACTATTTGGCAAATAACTTGGTAGCATCATATATTGGCACCAATAGAAAAATTGCATCTGTTCAGCTGGGGTTAGATGATGGCTATTCTTAGAAACATAATAATTTTTTGTTCTATTTCTTAATAAATTATTATTCAATGTTCATATTTCATCTTGTATGAACATAAAAATTGTCATGTATTAAATATACAGGCTCCAAGGACATCAAGGGCAAGTATGGTAAAGGCATCTCGATTGCAGGCAAATGCAAGCGCACAGCAGGTTCCAAACCACTGGCAAAGCATTGCCAAGAGCCTAACTAATCTTCTCCAAACAATGCGTGCAAATTATGTATGTTTCCATTCACAAAAGAAAAAGAAAAAATTATGTATGTTTCAGTACTCAAATATCTTTATTTCTTATGAAAATAGCAAAATGTATATAGGAACAAGAATATGTGGGCATGTTGCTCAGGGTTTGTTTACCTTGCAGGTGTCATCAGTTTTGGTCAATAAAATCTTCATTCAAATATTTGCATTCATCAATGTACAACTTTTCAACAGGTTAGAATATTTCTTCACAGGAAATGTTTTCAAATACTGAACTTAATAAATTATTGTAAGGCAGTGAACATTTTTAACTGGTTATATTTTGATATTTGACGATGAGTGGTCACATTACTTTTGCTACAGCCTTCTTCTACGTCGTGAATGCTGCTCATTCAGCAATGGAGAGTATGTTAAAGCAGGGTTAGCTGATCTGGAACTTTGGTGCTGTGAAGCAACAGAAGAGGTTTGCTTGCGATTTTATTTTCCCTTTAAACGTGGACTTTATCTGGTCTATTGTATGGTTATTTTGTATTTTTGGACTCAATCATACCTTGCTGAATGTTGAAAGTTTGAACACTGCAGTATGCAGGTTCAGCTTGGGATAAACTAATGCATATCAGACAAGCAGTGGGATTTTTGGTAAGCAACGACTACGAGTGATAAATGTTTCATGGAGCATATTGTTTTCCCATAAATTCTAGCATCCTTTAAAATAATTTTTTAAATTTTTGAATAGTTGATCATTACTAAGTATACATACCATCATTATGTTAAATTCTATTTACATATTTTCAACTCCGAAAAGATCAATCCTTATTAACGTAGATCATTTTGTTAAAAGAATTGACACGTTGGTGCTAGCAATTTTAATTTGATGTTTGAATTGGTTTTATCCTTCAGGTTATTCATCAGAAACCAAAGAAATCCCTGGATGAAGTTACCCATGATCTTTGTCCGGTCAGTAGTATTTTTTCTGTTTCTTGCTTCATTATCCAGATTGTTTACTATTTTCCTCAATGTCTTGTTTTTTAATGATTGCTTCTCAGGTCTTAAGCATACAACAATTATATAGAATCAGCACCATGTACTGGGATGATAAGTATGGCACTCATAGTCTGAATTCAGATGTAAGTCGTGGATATTTATGTTTGTAATGTTTGTTTCCTTGTCTTGTCCCTATTAATATTTGCCCGTGATACAATTGCATGCTTGAATTAACATTTTGGTCCTAATTGTCATTAGCAATGGATATTTACAGGTTATTGCAAACATGAGAGTATTGATGACTGAAGATTCAAACAGCTCTTTAGGAAATTCTTTCTTGTTGGATGATGACTCAAGGTAAGATTTTAGAGCAAGTCAATGTCAGGATATGTATCAGTTTGCAAAACTTTTTTTCTGAGGGTGTTCACTGTTAGTATTTGGTAGCTGCTTCAACAGCTATTGCAGAAAATTGACAGAATTATTGTTTAATACTGCAGCATACCATTTTCTGTGGAGGACATATCAAATTCAATGCGAGAGACAGATTTATCAGATATCAATCCTCCTCCTCAGCTTCTTGATAATTCAGCATTTCAGTTTTTGTTAACAAATGCTGAATAGTGTGGGACGCTTCACTTTCTGATTCTTTTTTGCTCCCTTGATTGGTGTAATTGTCAGTTCACCTGTGATGTCAGTTGTACTTTTAGCCTATTCTTGTCTGAGAGCAGCCAGGCATAGCCGTGAGGAGAATGATTCCCACCAAACTCATTGTTTCATTTTTTGTTTACCATAGGGGATATAATTCTTATGTAATTATCTGGTTTTCGATTGTTGCTTTTCCCTTGAAGGCTTTTATTTATTGTGGTCTGCAAGGGCAGATCCTCAAAACAAGTTCGAAGTACAGAAGAAAAACTTCTTCTGAGCCCAGTTTGCTTGCTTGTGAAAGTTTCCACACCTTCTGCAAGCTTATGTCAATAATATTTTTTCCTTGAAGATGCCAGCTCTATTGTGCTGCATTCAGTTACAAGGAAGATCACGAGGCAGCTTGCTTTTACCACCTAAAGGTTAGGGATGTATTTGGATACAATCATAGCAAATTCTTTTTAGTATTAGATATGTATACACAGTATTTGAAATTGTTGGGAGGCACCATTGCCCTCCCCAGAATGTAATATTTACGCATTTATGATGTCCATTGTATAAAAGTTGAAAGGATTTTTGTAGTGTGTCCGCCACGATTGTGCGTGGACATAGGGTTGGGTGAACATTGGTTGAGGTACAGTCTTGTTGTGTTGTGTCCTGCAGTAAAATGTCCGGTTTATAGATATATGTAAATTCTATTTTATTGAGGTTATCGAAAAGAACAAATTTAAAGCTTTTGTAAATCATAGTTTTGAGTTGGTTATTTCTTGGCCTTCCCCCAATTTCTTGGAGGACTTAGAGATTCTGGGAATGACTTCAAAAGATGGTTAAAGGGAGATGTTGCAAATTTTATGATATAAGCCCTGAAGAAATCAATGTTTATTACATGAAATACGACACTCAAACTCCTTAAATAAGGTATGTAATAGATAATTTAATTAAAAAATCCCAAAATGGTGTTTGTAACGGATATAATTTAATTAAAAAACCCTGCATGGTGCTTATTATGGTTGCCTTTCAAGTGATGAAGCACAGTTAGCACGTTGCAATTTACTAGTAGTGATAATTTTATCATCATTAACTTGTCTTGGCAATACGCTAACTCTCAAAGTGAGGAAATTAACAGTATAAGTATGTAGAATACAAAGTTCTATCTAATAGATGTTTAATCAATGATTTGTAAAAACCAGCCATATAGCTTCTTTTTAAAAAAAAAAAAATAGAGCTAGCAAAGTAATCACAAAACCATTTTAAAATAACATGAAAATGATGGCGACTTTACTCAGTTTATACCACAATGTACAATAACATGAAAATGATGGCTACTTTACTCAGTTTATACCACAATGTACAATAGGAAAGCAGAGTGCAATGATCATATAGGAAAGCAGGGTGCAATGATAACATATGAGTACTTGGTGGAGAATAAGAGCTTTGCTGGTCATGGTCGAGAGGGTTACCATTTACCTGCCTTTGAGGGTGCAACAAACCCAATTGAACTATTGCCTCATCCACCCCAACTAAATGAATGTAGCAAGCTATCCTAGAGAACAATCTTGCATTGATGGTGTGTGGGATGAAGATTGGGCTTTTCAAGGGAATGATTGGGAAGAAGTCTTTGGTGACTACATTAAGGGTTCACCCTTATCTCGATGAGGTCAAGCTACCAATGGATAATTGGGAAGAGGTCTTTGGTATATCCCATGCTACATTGAGGGTCTATCTTCAATCCCAAATGTGCCTAGAGGTCTTCGGTATATCCCATGCTACATTGAGGGTCTATCTTCAATCCCAAATGTGCCTATGCATTGAGGGTCTATCTTCAATCCCAAATGGTCATATAGGCACAAGAGAGATTTTCACAAGTTGTGAACCTTTCCAAATTGGTGGATTTCAACTTCAATTGCCCCTAGGCCATTAGTGACAAGCTTGTCCAATTAGGAAGAAGTAATATATGATATATATCACATTTGGCCTTAGTGTTATTGTCATTGTCCCCTACACAAGATGGGTAGTACTTGAAATACAACAATAGCTCTAGGCATTGATCATTGGCATGATCTAATAATTGCCCATTAGTTGCTCTAGTATTTTGGAGGTTCAAGCTTTGGTTATTTGTAACTTGATACTTATTGGAATTCTAGTTGCAATTGACTCGACTTGGTGAGCATTCTAAAGTGAATGGAGAGTTGTTTGTGGCAATTAGAGGTAGTGTTATAGAGCTTCCCAAACCCACATTCACAGGGATAAGAATTTGTAATATTTGGCTATGGAGATAGCCACCCAAGATTTAAAGGCCTATGGAAAACACACAATACTCGGAAGATCAATATGACAAGAATAAATTGTATTCTTATCAATGAATTCAAAAAGAGTCAACGTACAAATGTAGTAGAGACCCGTTGGTTATATAGCCAAGGTGAGATGCAAGAGGTCATAGGATTATGAGTGTCTTAATCATATGCCATAAGACAACTTGACACAACTACCTAGGTCACATGTGTTAGTTGTCAAAGGATAAGATAACAACTGATGACAACTAACACCTTGTAGAAAAAATCTTACAACCTAAGTAAACTTAACATGTGAATATGTCCACTAAGTCCCTAGTAAGTGGAATAATTAGGTATAAGACATCTATTCACACCAACACCCCCCCTTAAGTGCAACTTAGGGGGAAAATTATTATGCAAATGACTCAAAGATGGGTTCTGGCTACGAGGCCATGTTAGGTATCCATGTACAAATGCAATGCAATCTCTCACAAATGGGGAAAGGGAGAAAACCCAGTGGGAAAAAACTCCCCTCCCCAAAAGAGAGAAACAGTAACAAGAAATTGCACTCAAAGAAATGAGGACAAAACCTCTAGTGAGGAAAAAGTCTCCCCCATAAGAGATAATGAAGAAGGTCAAGTGACCCCTCCTAAAGAAACATCCTATACCCCCAAGAGAGCTCACAAATGGTGATGTGTACTCTTAGTGAAGGGTTTGGTGAAGATATCTACAACTTGCTCTGTTGTAGGACAATACTACAAATCAATGACCTGCTCTTGTATCAACTCCCTGATGTAGTGCATGTGGATCTCGATGTGTTTGGTCCACTAATGTTGAATAGGGTTCTTCGAGATCTGGATGGCACTTTGATTGTCACAATGGAGGATTGTGGGCCGTGGAATGGTGAAGCCAAACTCAGTCAGAATATTCTAAAGCCAAATAGCCTCAATAGCGACATTAACAGCTCTTTGATACTCAACCTTAGTTGAAGAGAGCAATAGCATGTTACTTCTTACTCTGCCAACAAATGGGGCCAAAACCAAGGTGAAAGTTGTAGCCAAAAGTGGACTTATGATCATCAAGATCACTAGCCCAATCAGAATCTGTATATCCAACCAAGTTGAGTCATGTACCTGTTGCATAGTGAATCCCATAATGTGGTGTACCCTATATGTAATGCAAGATGCGTTTGGTAGCTTTCCAATGAAGCTCATGCAGTTCCTGCATGAAGCGTGAAACCATGCCAACTGCAAAGGAAATATCAGGGCGTGTGTGAGTCAAGTAGATGAGGCTTCCAACAAGCCGACGATACAAAGTGGCATCAACAAGTGGAGTGGAACACTTGGCCTCAAGTTTGACTCCTGACAGAAAGGGAGTAGGTGCAACCTTACAATTAGACATGTGGAAATGAGCTAAAGGTCAAGAGCATACTTGGGTTGAGCAAGAGTGGTCCTGGAAGAGGACTGTGTGATCTCAATCCCGAGAAAGTAGTGCAAGAGGCCCAAGTCAATCATAGAAAACCTGTCATGCAGAGAAGATTTGACCTTGCTAATTGTTGGAAATAGGATGCCATTTAATTGCAATCCTAAACATTATTTATTTCATGTGTCTTCTAAGTCCTTGGAAAGTGTTCTCAAACACTAGGATTAGAGAGATTAATTTTGGATAAAATAATTATGTTAATTGACATTTGTAATTAATTCTAAATAATAGGAGCATGTGAGGGCGTCCAAGATGAGTTCCTAAATAATAGGAGCACATGGGGCACCCACATGGAAGGTGGAACTCACCTTGAATTAAGTTAATTGTTTGGAGTAAAAGATAACACTTCTGAATGCATGCAAATATCCTAGGAGTTAAGGTTTGATGTTTACATGCATGGAGTTTAGTTAAGTTCAGTTCATATCAGTTCAATTCAGTTCAGTTTAGTTTAGTTCAAAATCCGTTTAGTTTAGTTTAGTTTAGTTCAATTATCTTCAGTTAGTTTTAGTTGACTTCAGTTAACTTGGAATGCATGACTAATGACTTGAGTTGCATGACAGATAACAGGGACTACCTTCAGTTAATAAAGGATGACCATTCTTGCATGAATGGTGGAGATAAATGTTTCAGTTAACAAGAAATGACTTGGACCCAACTTGGGCGCCCAAGTTGGCTTCTTGGAATTAACTCTT
Organism: Sequoia sempervirens; assembly: GCA_007258455.2. NCBI lineage: Eukaryota > Viridiplantae > Streptophyta > Pinopsida > Cupressales > Cupressaceae > Sequoia > Sequoia sempervirens. The sequence continues at coordinate 35,660 of VDFB02284045.1, read as the reverse complement.
TTGCATGCTAAGATATTTCAGAAGGCTAAGTTAAGTGGGCCCACTCTTGGGCGCTTACTTTGAGGATAAAGCCTTGAAGATATTTACAGAATAAAGGTTGAGTTTGTACTTCAGTTTGGGATGCCCAAATGGATGAAGATGAAGATTTGACATTATTCTTCACGACATAACTTTACTTGCAAGAGATAGGCGTACCTTTTAGGGATAGGGATTGAGCATTGTAATTGTAACTCTTTTGGAATTTACAAAGTTGATTAATGCCTATTTATCTCAAGCAAGTTGAAGAGAGTTATTATCAATTTTAATGCAGGTTGTGAAGAAGATTTGGTGAAGGCAAAAGAAACATTCTCAAGCAAGAATTGGAGTTATTGTAATCTACTTCAGAGATTAAATAATACATTGATTCTCGGTGGAGTTTTTCCCCGAAAGGGTTTCTCCACGGTATATGCTTGTGTATTCTTTCTAATATCCCGTCTAATTCTTCTACAACTTCTATCTTCATTCTACAAATGATAAAATTAATTAATCAAATAACCACCCACAAAGAATCTGTAACAAAGGAAAGAATACATATTTAGATCAACAATCTTAAAGTTTTACAAAGTATTAAGCTACATAAACAACTCAATTTTCAACACCAATGATGGATGATGTACTCCCAGATGATCAAGTCATCAACATATAGAACAAGAAGCAAGTGAGAGTCATTCTGTCGCAAAATATAGACATTTGAATATGAGTGGCACTAAGAGAATCCTATCGAGAGAAGAAAGGAGTCCATCTTGGCATACCAAGCCCAAGGGGCCTATTTGAGGCCATAGAGAGACTTCTTCAACCTGCAAACCAAAGAAGAATCCTGAAGAAATCCCTATGGCTGCTCCATGTAAATCTCATCTTCAAGATCTCCATGAAGAAATGCACTCTTCACATCCATCTAATGGACAACCCAACCATGAGCTGCTGCAATGGCAAGAGTCAAGCGAATGGAGTTCATCTTAGCAACAGGGGCAAAGGTTTTTGTGTAATCAATTCCAGGAACCTGTGAGAAACCTTTAGCCACAAGTCGTGCTTTGAACTTTTCCATCGTTCCATCCGCTGCATATTTGGTTCAATAGATCCACTTACATCGAACCATTTTCCTCCCCTTAAGAAGAGGAACTAAGTCCCATGTGTGATTCCTCATCAAGGAACTATAGTCTTCCTCCATTGTTGAATCCCATTCAGGAATGCCTGAAGCCTCCTTAAAGGATTGTGGATATGAAGCAGTAGCAATGTAGACATGTGGAAGATGTTCATGTTGTGACCGAGTCCTTCGAGTGTCTATAGGATCCCCAACAAAATTGCCTGTTGACTTGAGAGTCTATCGAGCCCAATGAAGTCGTGAAGATGATGGGGACAAAGGACGAGAATCCTGAACCTCGGAATGAGAACCTTGCGAAGGTGCAACCTTGCAAGTCGGAGGTGAGGTAGAATCATCCGAGTCACTATCATCTGAGTCCATTGTGGAAGAAGGATGAGGAGGATCAGAGGTCATGCTAGAAGAGATTTCCTCAAAGTGTACACTTCTTTCAATGAATAGCTCATGTGTCTTTGGATCTAAGAGTTTATACCCTTTGACACTCTCTGGATATCTAACAAAGATGCAAGGCCTGCTTTGAGGTTCCAAAGCCTCACACTTCTCTAGAGGAATGCTTGCCCAAGCTGGAGAGCCAAAAACTCAAAAATGTCACACAACCAGTTTTCTACCGCACCAAGCCTCAAAAGGAGTCATGCCTTGTGGGGAACCCAATTCTAAATGTGTGTAGCATAGTTAAAGGCTTCAGCCCAAAATTTTGGACCAAGAGAATGAGCATGAATCATGCAGCTAGCCATTTCCTTGATGGTTCTATTTTTCCTTTTTGCAACACCATTCTGCTATGGTGTGTATGCAACTGAATGCTGAAGATCAATCCCTTCAAGACTACTAAATTGCACAAGGTTGTGGTTCACATATTCTCGACCATTATCAGTACAAAGAATATTGATATAATTTCTAGATTGCTTCTCAACATGATCCTTGAAGGTTTAAAACTTTTCAAAGACTTCATTCTTTTGGCAAAGAAAGTAGACCCAAGTAAATTTGGAGTAGTCATCAATGAAGGCGAGAGCACAGCAAGTCTTGCTAAAGGACAAGACTAGAAATGGGCTCGTTCGATCACTGTGAACCAATCAAATAATTTTTAAAGCCCTCCAAGACTTCCCTTTATCAAACTTCTCTTCTGGATGCTTACCCATTTCACAACCTGGACATACACCATCAGAAAAGTTGATGCGAGGGAGACCAGTGACCATATCCTGTGAGCTAAGTTGTTGAAGATAGCAGTAATTTAGATGTCCAAACCGCTCATGCCATAACTTACTCATTGAATTTGAATGAGTAAGCAATGCTATAGAAGGAGAATGTGGCACAAAGTGAGAAAATTGATATAGCTGAGTCTCATGATTGGCCTTTCCCACTACAACCAAGGCATTATCCTCAAGATCTTTGACCACAACTGCATGTGGATAAAACTTTCTTTCCATTCCCAAAATGAGTGATTTGGTTGATTGAAAGAAGGTTGGCACACAAGTTAGGAACACAAAGAAAATTCTCAAATGATCCATCATCCATGTCAACCAAATATTTTCCAAAATCTTCCACCTGAGTGTCATCACCTGTAAGAATGTGTGGTACTGTACAAGGCTTAAATAAAGAAAATTGTTCTTTGTCAGAATCCATGTGATGTGTAGCACCCAAGTCAAGTATCCATTGTTGTGATGATCCTATGGCTGCAACAAGTTCCCATCCTTTTCCTTTCTTTGACTATGAAGTAGGAGATGCTTTCTTTTTGTAGGAAGATGGCAAGTTGATGTTATTCTTCTTGAGGAGATTAGTCAATTCATCAACTTGCTTAGCATGACAACGATGCTCATCATGACCAACTCTCTTGCAATATGCACAAGTCAGTTTCTCCTTCTTTTGTGAATTCCCCTTCTTAGAAGATGATGAAGAGTCTCCTTGCTGAGGAGAAGAGGATTGTGCTTGATCTTTGTGTGGCTTTTTCTTTGATTGCTTTTGTTTCTTATTAGATCCCGACCCATGTCCTGTTGCCAAAGCTTGTGACTTGGATGACTTGAGAATACCCATAGTGATCAACTTTGATTGTTCAAGCATCAACATCTCTATAAATGAATCAAATGAAGGTGTAGTATAGGCACTTCCCATAGTCAACCAATGAGTTTAAAAACTTGAAACAAAAGCTGCATATTCGGAAGGAAGCTTGTCCAACAAATTGAAGACCAATTGTCCATCCTTCTTATCAATACCACAATCTTTGAGTTGTTCTCTTAGTTCATTAGCCTTAGTTACATAGTCTTGTATTGTATCAAAATTCTTTGGATCCAAATTAGTGAGATCATTATCAAATTTTTATCCCCTAATCTCATCAATTTGTCCATACAATTGAGTAAGCTTATCCCATGTTTCCTTAGTTGTTTTACACTTATCAATATGAAAAATGAGATCAGGAGAAACATATTTCTTGAGTGTTCCAAGAGCCATAGTACTTTTAATGAGCCATTCACTTTTTAAATTTGGATCAGTTGGTTCTAGAACAAATCCATCAATGTAGTGAATTAATCCTTTTTCCATTAGTTTACTCCATGCACTTATTTTCCACGTTGCATAGTTATATGGAGTTAAAAGAGGAAACTTAGGATGACCCATCACTGAAATCTTAAGAGCACAAGAGAGAACTCAAAGCACAATCACACAACACAACACCCCCAAATTCACTCAATCAAAGAACCCCCCCACCCGAAAACAAATGATTTGGCACTTTATGCTTAGTGCAGTTACAATTGCCACTTACAAAAAATAGCTAAGTGGTCTTTTGATTTCAATGCTTACAATTTCCACAAGAAGGCGAGATCAAACTGTGATCAACATGCAAAAGATCAAACTGTGATCTATGCAAAATATTGCCAAAATGAGCCAAATAAGGCTATGTGCTGAAAATACAATTTTTACTCACAATGAATACAAACTGATAGCACCACTGTGAAGCTCTCAAAAAATTATGCACTTCTTTAAAAAATTGCACCTGAAAAGGAGTTCATATGAGCCCGAATGGAGCCCCGAAAGTTATGAAAATAGTGACAATTCAACAACACCTATGAAAAATTGAATTTTCTAGAAAAGATGTGCATCAAAACCATAAACTGATTGCGCCAATGTGTAGAGCGCAAAAAAATAGCCCAATTAAAAAAAAATTGCTTTGAAAAAGAAGTCAAAATGACCAAGATATCAACATTTGAAAATGAACTACAAATTCAAAAATGCCAATGGAGAGGGGTCAAAAAACTTCAAAAATGTGTTGACGTCATCAAATTGTTGATTTAAATTTGACGGTCGTATACCCATCAAGGTTGCCATCAACAGCTACATTGGAATATTCACCAAAATATGCGTTAGGTCACCGAAATCTTCTTAACAACCATCAAAATATTCTAAAGGAATATTTCTAGGGGAAGATGATCAGAATCTTCAATGTAGCCCGCTAGTTTTTAATTGTTGCATAGGTTTTTTGGTGGATTGTCCGCCTGTTAGTATAGGGGTCCGCGTGGGTGAATTAAGTGTCGCCATGTGGCAATGCTGAGGGCCCAATGCCGCTTGTCGTGGGTACCAAGTACCCTGCGCAGGCAGGGTACCAGCATACCAACGGATTTAAATCCACATTATTATTTTTATTTGATTTCTATTTAAAAAAAAACTTTTTGCAAATACACTGCGAAATAAATCAAATTTTTTAATTTATTTTTAATAAAAATTTCATAGAAAATAAATGAATATTTAAAAAAAAAACTTACCGACACAATAATCGCTGGGCCGTACGACTCGACCAACAATTTTTTTTTGCTTCGACAGACAACTTTGTCCAAATTTTAACAATTTGGCAATTGATTTAGGGGTTTTTGGCCCTTTTGAACACGATGGCGATGTCCTTTTTGTCTGAAAATGCTCCAAAAATATGGCTACCTCCTGGATCTGGCAATTACCTTCAATCTTCAAACCTTTGTAGATTTGACCTCCAACATCCAACTGGGAGAAAACAAAAAGAAAATATGACTTTCTCGAACACTTCAGACATAATGGTGAGCTCAGATATGATGCAACAAGCTTCCAAAATGTACCTACAATACAAGGCCAAAATGGAACCCCCCCAAAATCTAGAATTTCTATCACACCTTTCTAATTCTTGAGATCATCTAAAGATGCAAGAGAAAATCATACTCAATGCTTCAAGAAAATACAAGATTGTACTCAAGATCTCCCAAAACACTAACCAAAGGCACTCAACAGCTCTTATACCATGTAATATTTGGCTATGGAGATAGCCACCCAAGATCTAAAGACCTATGGAAAGCACACAATACTTAGATCAATATGACAAGAACAAACTGTATTCCTATCAATGAATGCAAAAAGAGTCAATATACAAATGTAGTAGAGACCCCTTTATTATATAGTCAAGGTGAGATGCAAGATATCATAGGATTATGACAAGTGTCTTAATCATATGATATGAGACAACTTGACACATGTTAGTTGTCAAATGATAAGATAGCAACTAATGACAACTAACACCTTCTAGAAAGAATCTTACAACCTAAGTAAACTTAACATGTGAATATGCCCACTAAGTCCCTAGTAAGTGGAATAACTAGGTACAAGACATTTATTCACACCAACAGAATTATCTAACATTTTATTTGTTCACCATGTTTAGTCAACGCAAGTATATAAATAGTTACGAAGAGGTGATGGTAGTGACATAAGGTAAAGGACTAAGGATATGATTTCCTTCCTTCAAGTACTAGTATATTAGTAGGCATGTGAGAAGTGAGCCATGAAAGATGTAACGATTTAGTAAAATTCTACCATTTAGTATTTGACTAGCCTATTGATCTTATCTCATTCTTTTTATCAAGTTGAACTTGTGGATTATATTGCTAGATTTAGACCTTTTCCCTAATTTTAATGGTTCAAGTAACTTAAGGGAAAGAAGGTAACATCATCCACTTATTTTATTCAAGCATAAAGTACACATGGCAATGAACACCCACTTGATGAAAACAACAAAATTCTTAACAAGACTTATTTCCTCAAGCCTTAATACAAGGACAAGTTCAAGGGTTTTTAGTTAACCTCCTACTGCATAAGGTTCACATAATTGTAAGTTGTATTTTTTAATGTAGTCCAACTTTGTTTGACACAACTGTTGTTTATCATATTGAGCTTAAATCACAAGGATAATACCAAAATCTTTCAATTCCTATCTTAAAATCATGCAAGCACAATCTACTAAAATGATTGGGTGATCAAGAACTAAGGATAGTTAGCAAAGCTTTAAGTGAGTAGAACCTAGTTGGTTTAAACTTACTTACACGGGTCTTTCCTCAATTGTAAGTCTTATCCTTTTGATAGGTAAATGAAGGAGGAATGAAAGCTCTTACCAGGTCCTTTGGTTCAATGATTACCTTTTATTATGGCGAGATTATTGATACTATGTCCTTTGCATAGTACCATTAATGGTATAAGATAAGGAAGGTGCTCTTGTTTATGAAGAGGGTTCAATTACAATTGTTTTTAGAATAATTTTCCTAACATTCATTTTTTTTATTTTTCACATTCTGGTGAATTATTTGGATGTCTTAGCTCCTAAGAACTTTTCGTTTGCATGGGATGACTCGTTTTTGGTTATTTTATATGTATTTCTAGTATTATGTCCGATTTGGACATTGTAGACATCTTTTTCATGCATAATCTCTTTTGAAGATGAACTAAGATAAAGTGCCATTATGGTGTATACTTTTTGGGAATTTTGCACATCTTGTTGTGACTTTTGTATTTGCACTATGATATAAAGTGCACCATGGGGGGTTGATGTTTTCCTTTGATTTGTCTTCACACCTTTGTCAAGTTAGTGTCCCTTCCACGATAGCAGTGAATCCCAATAATTCTTGCCTCATGTGTGTGTGTCTCAGTTTGCACACCCTTTTATTTACAAGATGTTTCTCCTACATGCACTTCTTGGTTTCATACAGTTTTAGTGTACCTGTCTTGGCTCTCCCTTTTCAACATTATGGTGGGGGAGGTTCTACTATTTGTGCTAATGCTTCCTTAGTTTTGTGTTGGATTGATCTACATACATCTAGTTCTTGTTCTTATGTACTTTCAAATGCAACAAACATCAGTGGCTGGTTACATGCATTTCAGTGAGATGGATCATTTACCATATGGACACTCTTGCATTCTTGTTTTTAGAGGTTTTTCATTTTAGCACTATATCAGTCATCATTCGATATCAGTCTACAACTTCTTCATGCTTCAACGATGATCTACATGTTCCTCCTTTTCAGGATATTGTTTTAGTTGTAGGCTTCTTAGTCTTTCACCTTGATTTGAAGGTTTTTCAGTCCTTCATTTGTCTTTCTCTCTTTTGGAGAGGAGTTTTTACCATGAGGTTTTCTCCTTTTCTCTAGTTTTGAGATATCTTTTGTTTGTACATGGGTACCTCACTAGGCCTTGTTTTTCAAGACCCATCATGCATTCTCTTTTTATGGTTTTTAGCTACTCCCTAAGTTCATCTTAAGGGGGTGTTAGAGTAATCATGGATTAACTAATAATTAATTAATCTTTAATTAATTATTGGCCTAATTTATTCTCATGCACTTAAGCTAAACTTTGGAGTGATTTACTATGTTAACTAGAGAGCTATTATTAGATCATTATGTCACATTACATGAGGTATTGACACTTGTCATGATCCAATCCCTTTCTCTTTTAGGGTTGCTCCTATATAACACTCAACCCTCATTGTATTATTATGCCCTTTGATCGAACTCTCAACCTTTGAGGACTTTTGTTTTCCTTGAGTATTTTTGAGGTTCATTGTTGTAGTTTTTTCTTGTTGAGGAATATTACAATTCTTTGTTTGCAGATCTCTTGCCTAGAAAGTGTCTTTGTTCATTGTTTGATCCTATGGCTCATTTTTTTCACAATTCTAACAAAGGTCGCTAGGTAGAAATAAAATAGGGTTCTTTGATATCCAAACGGATTGCATATTTTGGGCTCTAATAATTTAAAGAATAAAATTTTAACCTAGTCAAATATTTAGATTCAAACTATGCGAGTGATTTTGAAGATGATAATTCTACAAGTGATTTCTTAATGAATTCAAGACTACTAGTCATCACATGAAAGTGAAAGAAGTTAGTATATTAGATGTTTCTTTAGTAGAATCATACTATATGATAAATTCAAAGTAACTAGGGAGATTTTGTGGCTCGTAAGGATTCATGAGATTTTGTCAAAAAATAGGTTTCATCAACACATGTGATCAAGATGACAAGAAGTTTAGTATTCACAACTAAACCCAACACATCAATGCCAATTCTATTTTATTGGAGTTAAGTGAAAATGGTAGTGTTAAATTGATTTTCTATCTAATTTAGATCAATAAGTAGATATTTTGATAGAAGTGCTTTTAAAATAGAAATTTGAAAAATTTAGATGCACACTTGGTCTCACTAAAACCCCTGCATATTAAGGGGATGTAATATTATGTAGATAATCCTAAGTTTCTTGTAGAATTTAAATAATTATCTTTGTTGGTGTAAATAAAGTCTTGTACCTAGTTAATTCATTACTATGGGACTTATTTACACATGTTAAGTTTACTTAGGTCATAGGAAGGAATCTTTCTAGAAGGTGTTAGTTGTCATTAGTTGTTATCTTATCTTTTGACAACTACTACATGTGAACCTAGGTAGTTGTGATTAGTTGTCTCATGTCATATGATTAAGACATTTGCCATAATCCTATGACATCTTGCATCTCACCTTGGCTATATAACCAATGCGTTTCTACTACATTGTACATCAAAACATCATATCATTGAATCATATTGATAAGAATACAATTTATTCTTGTCACATCATATTCTCTCTTCTTGTGCTTTTCATTTGGTCTCAAGATCTTGGCAGCCATAACCAATTCTAACATGGTATCAGAGTTATATCTCAGTTCTAACATGGTATCAGAGCGGGTTGGGTGCCATTGGAGAGTCTTTTTTCTGAAGAGAGATACCAAATTTGGGGGTGTTCCATTTTTGGCTCTTTATTGCAGGTTTATATCAGAGCTTGTTGATCCAAATTTGAGCTCACCATTGCGTTCGGAGTGTCTGAGAAAGTCAAATTTTCCTTTTGTTTTGTCCAAATTGAAAATATGAGGCCAAATCTATGAGGGTTTGAAGCTAAAGAGTGGTTGCCATATCCAGAAGGTAGTTGCCATTTTGGAGCATTTTGGGTCAAATATGACCCTGCCATTACATCAAGAAGGGCCAAAAACCCTAAGATCGATTGCCAAATCGTCCAAATCGGAGCAGTTATTTGGTGAGGCAAAAAAAATTTGCCCAGAGAGTCGTACGACCCCTAGGTCATCATAATTGCAAGCGGTACAATTTTAGAAAATAAAATATTTCATTTATTTTCGAAAATTTTTTATAAAAAAAAATTATATCGTTGAAATATCTTTCAAAAGTTTTTAATAAAATCAAAAGGCAAAAAATTCATTTTGTGAATATTTTATTAGCAGTACGAAGTACTGCGCAAAAATGTACCAACAAGGTACGCGGTACCCACCCTATCCGCAGGTGCCCCGTGGCATGTAGAGGGCGGGCCACACGCCCCCAAGTGTGGCCCCACTGTAATCAACCAATGGCGACGTTTTTTCTCAAAAAAACTGGCAACTAGTCAAAAGCCGATGGTCAACTCTTTTAAATTCGACAACAGCAAAAAAAAGTTCAGGCTACAATTATTCTATTGAATAGTCCAGAAAGAATATTCCAAGATTCCATAGCAGGAGGTGATGGGCATTGAGCTGTCAAACTTAAGCTGGCAAACTAAAGCATATTCTTCAAGGAGCAAATATTTTTTTTGATATGCAGGAGGCCATAAAATTTAATCGTAGCTTTTGCTGACATTTTCACACATTAGCGATGACGTCAGTGCCCATTTGAATTTTTATGCCTTCCTCACCGTTGGCAGTTTTAATTTTTTAGTCCAACTTTGAAACTTCATATTTTGCTCATTTTGAATCCTTTTTTCAAGCAATTTTTTTTTATTTGGGCTATTTTTTCGTGCTCTTCATAGTGGTGCAATAATGTTTTGGTTTTGGTGTCTATTTTTTCCAAAATTTTCAGATTCTCATAGGTTTTGTTGCTTCGTCCTCATTTTGAGAACTTCGGGAGCTCATATCTTGCTCCTACAATAACATTTTTGGGTGCAGTCTTTTTTGACAATGCATAATTTTTTATGTGCTTCTCAGTGGTATGATCAGATTGATGTCATTTTGTACCAAAAATTGTACTTGATTATGTGGCCAAATTTGGCATTTGCATGTACCAAGATCAAGTCCACTTCGTTGTTCTTGGCAAGTGGCAATTGTAAACGCACTAACTATAAAGTGCCAAATCAGATATTGCTTGGGGGGGGGGGGTTCTTGATTGAGGAATTTGGTGGGGGGGGGGTAATCTTGTAGTGGTTGATTGCATTCATTTGCTTTGTTTGTGTTCTTGCAATGGGGAAATCTCAAATTGAACTCCTAACGCCACATAATTATGCTACATGGAGAAAATTAGTATGACACTATCTCATGATGAAAGGTCTAATAGGTCATCTAAAGGAAATGGTGCAGGGGCACCATGGTATTTCATGTAAATGAGGTCATTTGGTAGAGTCTAGGGGTTGTTTGAGTAATTTTGTGCCATATAATGTTTAATTAGACCATTTCAATGTAATTTGGTGCCATTGAGTTCATTTTGTCACATTTGAGCAATATTGTACTAAAAAGTTGTCACCAAAAAGTTTTTAAAAGTGCAAAATGTGGAACACCAACGATCAAGTTGGTTTGAAGGGTTGTTGAGTCAGTTTAGGAGGTTTTTATTGGTGGTAAAAGTATTTAAAATGTTGAAGGAACTCATTGTAAGGTTGTTGATGAAGTTTGAATGAAAAGTAATCATTAAAAGCTCTCCAATTTTCTGTATTTTCCAAAAAATTCCTACTCGTTGGATCTGTAAGACTTCGTACAGGTTTCCATCAGTTTGATTTGTTTTGGAATTGATAGATATATGTTCTAACTTCCTTCTAGAATTGGTTTGAGGTATTTTTATTGAGTTTGAAGCATTTGGTGGGCAAATTACTAAATTGGCCAGAAAACAGAGTTTTGAGGTTTTGAAGGTCTAAAAATGCAAATAGACCCATTCCACCTTTTGTAAACCCTATAACTGAGTGGAATGGGTCCAAATTAGTTAGGATAGGGTGTTCTAATTTTTCTTGAGTGCAGGGGAGGCGAGTTGATGGAGTTTGTAGGAAGCCCTAGTTGAGAAAATGTGTGTTTTAGAGTGAAATTGAGTAGTTTGAAAGGGGAAATGTGTGTAATCTTTGGGGGCAGAAATATTTTATGATCTTTTGAGTTTGTGCAAACATTTTTAAGAGTGATTGAGGCCTTGGTTGGCTGTGGGAAATTCTGGAGTATGGTTTTTCAATAAACCCTTGGCTAACTTGAGAAAAAAGAGGGTTTCATGATATGGGGCCTTGGGAAGCGTGTTCCTGAGTGAAAGTTGTGAAATCAGGGGTTTTGATATCTAGGAAGAGTGTTGCAATTGATTTTTTGGGTTGGAAGAAAATTTAGAGGGGTGTCCCTTTGTAAAAGTGGCCTAATTGGCCTTGTAGGACAACGAAGAAGCCTTGTTTTGAGAAGGTTGGTCCAAAGTGACCTATGATGGTTTTGTGGTATGTTTTGAATGGTCATAATGGGTGCTTGAAATGGTGTAAGGATTGGAGGTTTTTCAAGTGGATTTTGAGTTAGGATAAAAAAGATAGGTCTGCACACCTACTAGGCAAAATTGTGAAGTTCAAGATGTTAATTACCCTAGATAGGGTTTGAAGGCTAAAATTTTGTGATAATTCAAGAGATTTTGTGTTGGTTGGTTGTAAGACCTCCCTGCTCTGCATAAATTGGTATCAGAGCACAAGGATTAGATCTTTTGAGAGTGGAAGGTTGTTAATTAAAGAAAGGAAACTTGGAAGTTGAAAAGATAAAGTGTCAAGATGCCTCCAAAAGGAAAGAATATTGCTGAGGAGATGAGTGAATTGAAGGATAAGAAAGCTAGGGAGATAAGAGAGTTGAAGGAAAGACTTGCAGCTTTGGAAACAAGCAGGGAAAGAGAAGAGGATGAGAGTGATTCTGATGAAGAAGAGGAAGAAGAATTTGAAGATATGGATGAAGAACTTGATCTTAATGATCAAAGAATGGAAAATTTGTTAAGGATAGTCAAGAGTGATAAACATAAAGTGACGATAGATGTTCCTAAATATGGTGGGAACCTGAATGAGGAAGAGTTATTAGATTAGATTGCAGCCTTAGACAATTATTTTGAGTGTGAAGACGTTCATGAAGAATAGAGAGTAAAGGCCATGCTTTGTTATGATGGGATTATCAGCAATCAAAGAGGAGAAAGCAAGGTAAGTCCAAGATTGTTTCATGGGAAAAAATGATAGTAAAAATGAAAGGTAAGTTCTTGCCTAAAGACTATGAGATTCAAATGTTTAAAAGACTTCAAGGTTTAAGACAAAAGGAAATGAATGTTAAGTCATATACTGAAGAATTCTATAAATTGAGCATAAGGTATGGTCACAATGAAAATGAAGTTGAGAAAGTTGCTAGGTACGTTGGTGGTTTAAGATTCGATATTCAAGATGAATTAGTTTTGGAAAATCCTAAATCTGTTGAAGAGTGTTATCAAATGGCAGTAAGAGTGGAAGAAAAGATGAAAAGAAGGCAAGAAAATACTGTTAGAGGTAGAGGCATCACCTCTAGGGGAAGAGGATCATTCCCTTCTTCAAAAAAAGCAAGTGAGAGCCAAGAGGATGTGCACAAAGGACAAGAACAAGCTATAGATTTGGTGGCAGAAATTCAAACACATTTTCTAGAAGGTGCTACAATTTTAATGAGTTTTGGCATCCATCATACAAGCTCCCTATAAAGAAAGGTTCTACATCAAGCGGTGGTGAGAGAATAAGTGAAAGGAGGGCTCAAATAGTGCAAGAAGATGAATGTGAAAGTTCAAATTCTCTAAGCTATGTTGTTGCTCCAAAGGTAGGAGAAAAAATTATGTTGAGAAGAACACTGTTGAAGACATCTAAGGAAGAGGAGAATACTCAAAGAAGGAGCTTGTTCAAGACAACATGCAGATGTAGAGGTAAGATATGCAAAGTTGTGATAGATTTAGGTTCAACTGACAATATGGTGTCTAGTGAAATGGTAGACAACCTGAAGTTAGGAAAAGTTCCCCATGAAACACCATATAGGGCATCTTGGTTGAATGATAATCAATCATTTTTGGTATATGAGAAAGCAGATGTTGAGTTTCAAATTGGTAGGTATAGAGATAAGGTGCTTTGTGACATTTTACCCATGGATTGTTGCCATCTACTTCTTGGAAGGCCATGGCAATTTGATAGGCGTACATTATATGATGTAAGGGAAAATACCTACACCATTGAGAAGGATGGAAGTTATTTTATATTAACCCCATTGCAAGAGAAGGATGAAGCAAAAGGCAAGGAAAAAAAGATAATCATGTTTGGTAAGGGGTATGTGAAGGTTGAGAGAGACAAATTATGAAGTGTGCAACCATTTCAAAGCTTGAAAGTGCTAATACAATAGATTGGAAAGGTAATTTTATTTTGCATTCATCTTCTCTTTGATGGAGACGAACCTTCTTTAGTTGTTGTGAGGGAACAATTTTACCCTCTTGTTCAATCTGTACATGATCATTCTTCACAATTTGACATGAGTGTGGATACTTTTGGACAACATTTGGAGGAGGATTTTTTGTCTTCAGAGGGGATATCATTTTCTTTGGATCATGTTCTATATTCATCTCCACTAGATTCTGGCTTGTCCTCTTCAGCAGTGTGGCCTAGAACGCTTGTTTAGAGTGTGTCAACCTTTGGCATTGACATGGAGACACTTGAGCATGCTTCAGAGATATCATACACCATCCATATTCTTGACATCCTACATACATCCATGGTTTTGTTTCTTCCTAAGGGGAGGAATGTTGTTCGACGAGATTGGATCATCTTCAACATTCAATGTTGAGCTTCTACCATCATTGTAGGAGACTCAACATTGAGTGGGGGCTGCCTTGTCTCTCTTCTACTTCTCTCTTATGGGGGGGGTCTTTTTCCTCACATGGGGTTTTTTCCTTCTCATTCTTCATTAAGAGAATTTCATTTTTTGTATTTCATCTCTCTTTTGGGGAGGAGTTTTGTACCACTGGGTTTTCTTCTTTTCTCCGTTTGTGAGAGATTTCATTTGCATATGTACATGGGTACCTAACATGGCCTAGTAGTCGAGACCCATCCTTGCATCTTTGTGTCATTTGCATAATAATCTGCTACTCCCTAAGTTGCACTTAAGAGGGGTGTTGGTGTAAATAAAGTCTTGTACCTAGTTAATTCATTACTAGGGGACTTATTTACACATGTTAAGTTTACTTAGGTCTTACGAAGGAATCTTTCTAGAAGGTGTTAGTTGTCATTAGTTGTTATCTTATCTTTTGACAACTACTACATGTGAACCTAGGTAGTTGTGATTAGTTGTCTCATGTCATATGATTAAGACACTTGTCATAGTCCTTTGACATCTTGCATCTCACCTTGGCTATATAACCAAGGGGTTTCTACTACATTGTACATCAAAACATCATATCATTGAATCATATTGATAAGAATACAATTTATTCTTGTCACATCATATTCTCTCTTCATGTGCTTTCCATTTGGTCTCAAGATCTTGGAAACCATAGCCAATTCTAACAATCTTGAAGATGAACTAAATAGTGATATGTAGATGAATTGAATAGTCAATCTTGTTGATATATTTGTACAATTCTCATTTCAATAATAAATTTTTGGGTTTGAATTTTTATTCTTGTTTTCATTTGTCATAGTTCTTATCTAGCCTAATGAAATTTAACAAAAAAACATTAAAGTGATTAAATAAATAAATATAATATAATATAATATTAAAGTTAAATATAATATAATATTTACAATACTTTTAAAAACAAAACTATTACCAAAAAAAGAAATTGATTAAATAATTTTTTGAAAAAATGGTATAAAAATGATTGTACTTACGGTAGTGAATAAAATAGTTTCAATGAAATAGTTATGCATTTTAATAAATAAAAAAGTAGATTGTTATGCATTTTAGTTAAATAAAAAGTAATACTTTTGAAATAAATATTAATATTAAATATGTAATAAACAATTTATTTCATTTAATTATTTTTTAAACATTAGTGTATATGTACATATATGTTTTTATTTAATTGTAGTGAGTAAAATATTTAATGAAATAGTTGTGCACCTTATTATATAAAATGGTAAATAACTATACATTTTTTTATTGATAAATCTCAACTAGCTTGAGTTGAGTTCATAAATAGAGGACCTCATCCCTTGAATTAATGCAAGTGGTTCAAATCCACAAGTTGAGTGCCCTAGCAAGAGCATACAACTTATAAGCTCAACAACCTAGTGAGGGTTTGAACCTTGGTGGCAACAACAATACCAATTTTTAACCTACACCATTGCCCTTAATGAATTAATAGCTATACAATTTAATAAAATAAAATATTTAAAAAATAACTAACTACATATAGTAAATAATTTGTTTCAATTTTTTTAAAAAATTAGAACATTAAAATAGTTCTTGAAATAAAAATAAGTAAATATTATTTATTAAAGTACATAACTATTAAATATATTGATATTTCTTGACTTCTTTTAGATATGTGTATTTAATATATCTATGCTAGTTTTTATCACTAGGCTTGAAAGATTGTAAAAAAATTAAAAGGTAATTTTTTTACCAATCTCAAAGACACCAAATTAATGTAATGATATTTTTGGATTTTAATTGTGTGATAATTTTTACACTATTAAAATTTAAAAATATTATATTTATACCATGGATTGTTGGAAATAAATTATCAGTTGGAGGAGAGTAAATGAAGAAGCTATGCAGTGTTTAGTGCAAGATTGGATGAATTAAGGTAGTGATTGTTGCTATTATGTAGTGTTGTGGGCCTTCTTGATAGCCTTTTTTCCTTCTTCACTTTGTTATAAGTGCATTGGGGTGCAAAGTTACCATGGTAGGCACAATCGAGCCCCCACATGATTAAGTTTTTTTGTTGTTTCTCCACATATTTTTGTGGTGGTAATCAATATGATGACCATTGGGTATCTAGGGGACCCAAAAATTTTCTTTTAAATATGTGCTTAATGGGATTGTGCCTTGTTCATCTAATCATGCAAATGTACGGTGATTTTTTAATGCATGTGACTCAAGAACCAAAATTTTCTTAGTCTTTGAGGTTTTTCTTGATACCCAATGATTGCCTAGAGAAAAATGTGTATCACCCCATTCTAGTCATCAAATCCAAAGCCATTATTTACAATGTGTTGTATTTGTTAGAGCATAATATTATCTATAAATTTATGAGCCTTGTGATTTCTATGCCTTTTTTGGAGACATGGGTAAGGAAGAACTAGAATCCTGAAAGTGATATGGATGGTGGATCAAATTAAGATTTTTGAAGGAGGTATCTATTTACACAACCAAGTGGGTTTATTCATCAAACCCTAACATCTGGGGTTTGATCCTACAGAGGAGTTAACTTCTAAAATTCCTCTTTAGATTTGGCTCCTAATGCTTCCAATGTAGTTCTGACATCTTGATATTTTACAATCTATAGCAACAATAATTAGAAATACCTTATGCCCTTCCCACCAAACCTTGACAGGAAGATAGCCACATTCACCTATCTTTGTGTGGAAATTAATCTAAACAATCTTCTCCCTAAATCATCAGAGATCAAGTTTGGAAACATGACTTGAATCCAACAAATTGACTATGAAGCACTTCCATTTTTATGGTTGGGCATGTCATGAATATGAGCACTTACAAAGAAACTACACAAAATTGGGTCCTAAACCTTCTCATTATACTCCTAAGGTGCAAGTAGTAAATACAAAAGTTAAAGTAAGCCCCCAATTCAATTTGATGTGTCGGACTCAAATAGATTTATTCCTATAAAATATTGATCAAATATGAAGTCTTCTAATCACCATAATAAAGGTATTTCCAAAGGGATTTATGAAAATAGATTTGATTTTCTTGAAAATTTTGAGGGCGTAGACATTGGGGGAACACATCATTATTATGGATAGTCGGGATATACATCTCTCAAAATTAAGTACTAATTCCTTCCCAAATCCCTCTTTAGAAAATAAAATCCATTAAAAGAAGGGGGGTCTCAGGCATCTCTAATCATCTTGAGATAAATGATAGGCACTAGGAGGTTCCAAAGATGCATACAGATGGTGTGGAATCTATCCCTATCATAGAGAATCAAATAGAGTTAAATGATGTAAATATTTTGTTGGATCCCACATAAGAACTATGGGAAAAGGAAGATAGTAAAAAGAAGGCTCCTGGGTGATCCCACAATACTAGTTTACAAGTTTTGGCCAAATTGGACACCGAACTGATTTTTTCTAACTAAATCTTCACTTTCGGGCACTTATAGCGGCTAAACCATGAAGAATTTGAAGATGATGTAAACCAGTGATTTGTGAAATTTTGTTTGTAGATTCTAAATATATTTTTTTCAAAATTTTTGGAATTAGATTACACTTCTTTTTCCATCTCCTTCAAAAACTAGTTTTTTTTCTTTTCTTTTTTTTTTTTCCAGTAAAAACCATTTTTAAGGAGTGATGCTCACCGTATACAACATAAATTTTTTTCATGAAGGATAAAATTCTTTTTTGAATTTAGATTTGTAACTACAATATCTAGCACTTTCATTTGGTTTCATAGTGTTTTATTGAATATTTTTTCCTTAATCAAGTTTTGAAGTCAAACCAATTACAATTCACATAGGCAGATTGTATACAACATAACTTTTTTTGTATGTATTGAAATTCAATTTTTGTTTGTTGGATCAAGGACTTCAATATCTAGTGCACTGATATTTTTAAATTTTTTTTTGATAATTTTCTTTTTTTCCAAATGTGCAAAACAAAGAGCTTGATTTTTGGTGAAAAGCCTACATGCACAAGAAATAATAAATAATTATAAGAATAAAATTAAATTTACTTTTTGGGAAGCTTATAATAAGGACTTCATACTTACGAAAATTAAATTTTAAATGAATTCATTTGATCCCCCAAAAGGTAAATCAAAAGTGGTTTTTTATCAACATTTTGATAGGTGTAAAGGAGACTCCGTTATAGGTATGGTTTAAAACTAGCGGGGTTCTATCCAAGGGGGTTTTATCTAAGGTAGTTCGATCAAACCCTTTTCAATTGGAATCCTTTAAATGAAACTTTTCAAGGCTTAAATCATTATATTTTCTAAAAATATGAGATTTCAACAAAAATCAGGATCTCCCAAAAATTGTAAACTAGTATCATGGGATCACCCTCCTTTGATGTTAGGGCTGCATCAAAAGAATATAAAGAAGGGATATATTGATAAGGTGTCAAAGGTAGGGAGGAAAAATGACCAAGAAAAATAAAATTAATAGAGGAATTGTTGGTGGAATATGATGTCATTAATACATTAGATACTCACTTTTCTACCCCCCCCCACAAAACTATTGTGATCTCTTGGAATGCAAGGGGTCTAAGTAACATCCCTCTTAAAAAGGAAACTTGAGATTTATTTGAGATAAAGACCAAACATTATTTTTATTAAGGAAAACATTATTTTCAAACATAAAATAAGGAGAGTAACTTCAATCACAACACCTAGGTTAATTTTGAAATTAATAAACAATAGAGTTGTCAATTATTTTTTATCCTGTTACCACACATGAGGGATCTAGTGTGAGCCAGTGGTATTGTTGAGTGTACATTTCCTCCTGAAATTGCCAAAGTGTCCTGCTCAACAAAAAAAAAAATCACAATAAATTAGCAACATTTGAATCTTATTATCGAATGAAAGTTATGCAGTTTATGTCACTTTAAAAAATTAATAACATCTTAAGAACACATTAATTCAATATGAATCATGAAGTTGACAAGAAAAAGAAGGTGCATTATCTATGAGAAGGAAAAAAATATCCTTATCAATATTGGGGTGATTTATAATAGAGGGATACACATGTCATCCAAGAAATGCCTGGCAAGCTTGTCCAACAAACAATTTGTTGTTTATAGAGTACATTTCATATTGAATTTCTCACATACAGTTAAAAGACTTGTTTGTCTCATTAGAGAACATGTATTTTAGAATGTTGAGACCTACAGCCTTGTTTGACATTTAGATCATATCTATCCTCCTAAAAGGAGTAAAATTGATTTCAATAGGATCCTTGTCTACTCTATTAGCATGGTATTTAATTTTATAGCTACCAATAAACTCTTTAACCACTCAAGAAAAAGAGCCATGTTTCCAAATTTTGGTTAAAAAACTTCTCATAATTAGAGTGAATTTTATCTCATATTAAGTTCATTGTGATGAGTAATAAATGGTCTAGCAATAGCTCCACAAAGTATTGCATTCTTCATTGGAGTCTCAACCTCAAGAAACTTAAGATTACCAAGAAATTGTTGAACACAATATATTATCTTTGATCTTGTTATGAAAATATTTCTAACTCTTGAATTAACCAACAAATCCAAATAACATTGTCGATATCTTATTTCCTTAAACTGGTCATAACCTATACTTCACTCCATCAACATGCAAATCATAGAAGTTCAAATTTCCTCCTAAGCCCCTCTTACTCATAATTCTCCCATAGGATCCATATCATCCTCTTCATGATAATAGGCTTTATGTTTTCATACATTTACATTTTCTACATCTGCAACCTTCTTCTTCTCCTATTCTTCACTCAAAGGAAGCCAGGTACATGGAAAAGATTCCAACACTAATCTATCATAGGGGAGAATGTGAAAATCTTGACAGTTTCAAACCCTTATTCAATTACAATAAAGAAGATGCAAATAACAATATAAACAACATCAGAGATACAATAAAAACACATAACACCAAATATACATGGGGAAAATCCTTCCAAGAAAAAAACCCCACACTCCAAAAGCCTAAACAATGTATTATTTGTAAAAACGGTTACAATACACTTGCAGTGTAAGCTTCTGCAAGAGTTTGTCTATGTTATAATTTTGGAGAAAATTTGGCAGCATAATGGTATCTCAACATGTAACTTCATACAAATCCAAAATACATAAGTGCTCAATATATAAGAGCTTACAATGCATAAAATAAATATTTCTAAACCAACTACCAAATGTTGATGCAACATGGAAAGTGCAAAAAAACACTACAAACACATAATGGTAAGTTTCAAATTGCTACCACATGCCACACTGCAAAATCTGCACTTTCCAAAATAACAACTCCTCAAAAACTCACATTCCATGTAAACTCAACATGGAAATATAAAAATTCTTTATGCACAACTCCACCTGTCAAATCAAATTTCCAACTTGACTCCTCATCCAAATAGAAATTGCAAGTTGTAACTCACAAGATAATGTGAGAAAATTAGCAACATTTAATATTATGGAAAAATCAAAGGTTAAGACACCTTTTTCCAAACATTCTCCCACTTGTCAAACACCTTTGAAGAGTACTCAATGGAAGTAGTAGGATTTAACTACTAGAGATCATGAGGCCCGTAGACTTCAAACACCATCTAAACTTCTTTGTGCTCACTGGCTTTGTCAATGCATCTGGAACTTTCGTCAGGGTGTCAACCTTCTCCAACTTCACCTTTCCATCTTCCACCATATCATGAAAAAAATGAAATTGAATATCAATGTGCTTTGTTCTAGCATGGAAAGTGGGATTCTTTGCCACACAAATGACACTCTCATTGTCACAATAGATAGTAATCTTCCCTGCATCAAAATCAATATCAGAACACAAATGCTTAAGCCAAATGGCTTCCTTGCAAGCATGAGTAGCTTCCATGTACTATGCTTCTATAGTGGAAAAAGCGACTACAACTTGTCACTTACTCATCCAACTGATAGTACCACCATACATCGTGAACACATATCCACTGGTGGATCTTCTACTATTAATATCACCCGCCCAATCTAAATCCACATATCCATGAATACTCACTAAGTGTTGAGGTTCAGTAGGATAACCATGAAAACATAAGGAATACTTAGAAGTACCCCACAAATATCTAAACAATCTCTTCACTACATCCAAATGTACCCATCCAAGATTAGCCATAAACTAACTAAGGACTCCCACTACTTGGGAAATGTGTGGCCTCGTATAGACCATAGCATACATAAGATTGCCAAAAACACTTGCATATGGTACTTTGGTCATGTCTTCCATCTCAGTAGGAGATTTTGGACAATCCTCCACAAAAAGCTTCATCCCCTACATTACAGGAACAACTAACTGTTTGCAAGTTGTCATGCTAAACCTCTCCAACATTGTATTCACATAATTTCTCTAGCTTAACCAAATCTTTCTGTTAGCTCTATCTCTTATGATCTCCATCCCCAGAATATACCTCGTTGCGCCTAGATCCTTTATCTCAAACTGTTCTAACAACTAAGACTTCAAATCTAAAATCAAACTTTTACCATTCCCAAAAAATAATATATCATCTACATACAGTGCAATTATGAGAATACGACCATTATCAAGTTTGTAATACACACAATGGTTAGATTTAGGTCTCAGAAATCCCAATGAAAACACATTGGTATCAAACTTTTGGTACCACATTCTAGGAGACTACTTAAGACCATACAAAGAATTTTTCAACTTGCAACCATATTTTCTATACCTTTAACCATGAAATGCTTTGGTTGTGACATATAAATATCTTCCTCCAAGTCACCATGAAGGAACAATGTCTTCACATCCATTTGTTCCACTTCTAGATCATGCACTGCTACAAGTGATAACAAGAATCAGATAGATGCTAGCTTCACAACATGAGAGAAAATTTCACCATAGCCAATTCCCTGCACTTGAGAATACCCCTTAGCAACCAATTGTGCCTTATACTTCTCAACATTGCCATTTGGACCAGATTTTCTCTTGAACACCCATTTACATCCAACATGTTTTCATCCTTTAGGAAAAGGTACTATATCCCATGTATCATTTTTCTTCAATACAACCAATTATTCATTCCATGGATATCATCCAGGAATCTACATCACTCATACCCATAGCCTCTCTAATAGTTATCTAGACTCATCAGTGTTAGCAATCAAAGAAAAAATACAACTGGAATCCAACAATGAATGACCAAACCTTTTAGGTGAATATCCAAACCTATCAAGTTGCAACCTATCTCTCATACGCCTCCTTGTTGAGTTTGAGGTTCTTCTTTAGAACTTTAAATTTTTCTCAATCTCTTCTCATCATCAGGTCCATTCTAAGCTTTAGGTTCAACTTTTTTAGGGTCAAGAGGAAGCTAAACCACATCTTCTTTCTTATGTTCTTTTGTAGGCTACAAAATAGTGGAAGAACATTTTATCTCTCTGAAGATAACACTTTGACTATAGAGAACCTTTTTGGCCATTAGATCCCAAAGCTTGTACCATTTCACACCAATACCATAATCGATGAAGATACATTTAACAACCTTGTTTTCCAACTTTGACCTTTTCTCCCTTGGAACATGAGCATATGCCTCACAACCAAACACGTGAAGGTGTCTCAATGAGAGCTTCTTTCCCAACCACACCTCCATAGGTGTCTTATAAAAAAGAGCTAATGTAGGAGATCTATTGACTAGATATCATTCAGTGGCAATAGCTTCAACCTAGAACTTTTGTTCAAGGCTAGCTACACTTAGCATACTCCTAGCCCTCTCCATCAATGTCTTGTTCATGCTCTCCACAAATCCATTCTACTGATGGGTATATGGAGTTTCCTTATGCCTTTCAATCCCATGTTATTTAGAGAACTTATCAAAATTTGTGAAACAAAACTCACCATCATTGTTAGTCCTCAAACACTTAATCTTCCTACCAGTCTAATTTTCTACAAAGGCCTTAAACTCCTTAAACCAACTGAAGACTTACTTCTGAGAAAATAAATAAATGTCCTACTATAATCATCTATGAAAGAAACAAAATATACAAATTTTGATAACGAAGGAACATTTACAAGACCAAAAATATCATAATGCATATAGTCCAAAACCCTAGAAGATTTGTGAGAACTGTGATAAAACTGAACACAGTTTTTCTTTCCATAAACACAATGTTCACAAAAATTGAACTCAATATTACAATCATCAAGCTCCTCAACAAGGAATTTATTTTTTAGGGTTCTTAAACCCTTTTCACCAATGTTACCAAGTCTTTGGTGCCAAAGCATTGTCTTTTCAACAAGTAACTTCATCTCCAAAGCATGAGCACCCTTGGGTACCCAAAAATCATGACCATCAGAAGTGGATGCAACTTTCTTCTTTGTTGTTGGTTCCAATCGTGAGGATAGTGACTCAAAATTGTTTTTCTTATTTTACATAGAAGAAATATTGCACTGATTTGTGCATGCGTCCAGTTGAAACAAAGTGCCTATCTAAACACCCTTAGCAAGCACCATAGCTCCTCTTTCCATCTTGCATCCTCCATTCAAGAAAAAAACTTGCACACCCACACCATTCAACTTACTTACAAAAATAAGGTTTCATGCCAAACTAGGGATATGCAAGACACCATCAATCCCTTTCACTCTACCATATGGGAATCATATCTTGACTCTTCCACGACCAACAATATTCAGGTGAGATTCATCACCCAGGTACACCTTCCCACCATTATATCTTTCATACTTAGAAAACCAATCTTGACACAAAGTCATGTGGAAAGAAGCATTAAAGTCTATCAGCCACACATCTTATGATGCATGTGTTGGCAAGGCAATGAAAAAGGCATCTACATCATCCTGAGAGGACTCGTCAAATACAAAATCAAAGAATGTCTTATTTTTCTTTTATTTCTCCTCCTCACAATATTTACGAAAATGATCAAATTTTTTGCAATTCCAACATTTCGCCTTGGTCTTACTAGGAGACCTAAATCTCACATGAGATTTGGATTCTAACTTTTCTTGCTTCACGTTCTTCTTTTTTCCTTTCCTTCGTTCTTCCTCAAACTGCCAGAGCCTCCTTAGTCATTTCAAAAGATTTTCTTTGCATCTCTTTAGATAGCAATGATGTAACCAATTTATCCATCTTGAAGGTGGTAGTGGTACTTCCAATGGCCATGACAAGGTGGTCCCAAGAATCTGGCAGTGAGCACAACAAAGTCATGCAACAATCCCCCTCCTCCATTTTGACACCAAAAGAGTTCAACTACACAACAATCATGTTGAGTGCATTCAAGTCATCTGTAATAGATCCTCCTTCCTCCATCCACAAAGAATACATATTCTTTCGTAGGAACAACTTATTTACTAGGGATTTATCCTAATAAATCTAAGCAAGTTTCTTCCAAATAAGTGCAGTAATCTTCTCTTCACGAACATTTAGGAGTGCTAAATCAGCTAAACAGAGTCTTATCAAACCCTTAGTCTTTCGATCCATCAAATCCCAATCTTCGTGTTTCATGCCCATTGGTATAGTTCCAAAAATAGTTTTCCACAAGTCACAATTTACAAGCATTTCTTCCATCCTGAGCTTCCACAACTCAAAGTTACCTCTATTAAACTTCTCTATCTAAAATCTAATAGATTTTCTCCCCATCTCCTACAACAGGGTCAACACAAAATTTTTGCAACAAGCTCCTGATCAAATAAGATCAATACAAAAAAATTGTTAACCCACAATAAGAAATAGAGATGATTAGGCTCTGATACCAACTGGAAGGAAGTGAGGTATGCGGAAAATCTTCCAACACTAATCCATCAAAGGAGATAATGTGCAAATATCAACAATTTCAAACCCTTATTCAATTACAATAAATAAGATGCACATATCAAGTAAAGATAAACAACATCAGAGATACAATAAAAACACATAACAAAAAATATACGCGGGGAAAACTCTTTCGAGAAAAAAACCCCACTCCAAAATCCTGAACAATGCATTATCTATAAACAATGGTTACAATACAATTGCAATTCAAGCTTCTACAAGAGTTTGTCTGTGTTACAATTCTAGAGTAAATTCAACAGCATAACAGTATCTCAACACAATTTTATACAACTCTAAAATACACAAGTGCTCAATATATAAGAGCTTACAATGCACAAAATAAACATTTCTAAATCAACTGCCAAAGGCTGAAGATGCAATGTGGAAAGAGCCAAAAACACTGCACACGCATAATGGTAAGTTTCCAATTGTCACCACATGTCACATTGCAAAATATGCACTTTCCAAAATAACTACTCAAAAACTCACATTCCATGTAAACTCAACATGGAAATAGAAAAATATTGTATGCACAACTCCACTTGTAAAACCAACTTTCTAACTTGACTCCTCATTCGAATAGAAATTGCAAGTTGTAACTCACAATACAATGTGAGAAAATTAGCAACATTTAATATTATGGAAAAATCAAAGGTTGAGACACCTTATTTTCCTAACATTTACAAAGCCTCTATTCTTCCTCTTGCTTTAGCTTTGCCTACCTCTTTAATTTTTTTGCTAGGAGCTTCATGTTATGATTGTGTAGATATAAAAGTTGATTGAGGTTGGCCAATTGGTTGGGCCTCCAGCATACCTACCATTTTTACCTTCTTTTTCTTCTCTCCTCTCAATAGAATTAGGATGAAGACTACAATTATTCCATTTTGTAAAATCTTCTATTACTTCAATAGCCTTCACCATGGTCTCACCACAATGCTTCCCTCATTCAAAAATAATGATCTAATTGCTATTGCACTAAATTTGTTTTTCTCAAATTATCATTCGAGCTTGTGAGTGGAATAACAATAGTTAGCAAGCTATTTGAATAATTGAAGTGGAGAATGACTTCTTGTAAACAACACATGCAATAAAGTACACATTTCCAAGAGGAATAATGATTTTGTAGCCCCGTGTGAAAACCTCTCCATCAGATCTCAATGCCACTGTATGAAACTTGGCTGTAGAAAAAGTCACAAAATGTTTTCCTTTTAAAGCCTCAATAGCATGGGGAACATAGTCAAATAGTGGCATGGTGTGATAGTTAATTTGTGTTGTTATTCTTTCTATCAAGGTTCAAACCCCATTGGGGTGTAATTGTTGAGAATTTATATTGGAGATGAGGTATCTCGTTTGTGACATCACTGATTCATAACTCCGAATCAAAAGCGTTTAGCAATCTTAATAAAAAATAGCATTGGGAACATAATTTGATAAGGAATGGGAAGTGCTATAACCCAGTTGAGCTTCTCTATTACACCCCCAAGTATGGACTTCTCCAAGCTCACTTACTATACTATGCTTATTTGTTGTTGCAACTGCAATGACTCTTGTCTTGAGAAAACTAACATGACAAGGTGTTGGTTGTCTATCAACTATAGTATAACCCAACTGACCCTATGCAACTTGGCTATGCACTTTAATGTACTTTTCTTATGTAATATTTAGGTAAAATCATTATCTTTCTCTATTCTAGCAATCTCTAATAATCACCAATATGTGCTTCCTATCAGAAGTGAACTCAAATATATCCAGAATCTCTTATTGTAATATCAAACCATTAAATTTTATTTTATTTTATTTATAGACTACAGGAATAGGATAGTCCTGTATAAACTGCACTGCGCCTGGTAAACTTTTTTCACGTGACTGGGTTGACACTCACATCAAACCATTAAAATTGATATCAAGCAAATTTCTTATTTTCTTGATAAGGATCATATGTAGACTAGTAGTCACATTGACTCAAACTTTTTCATCTTGGGACTATGATTTATAGCTCACTATACCATTAGCACTTCTATGAGGCACCACTATATTGTAAATTGTTATAACTATAGAAAAAAAAATCACAATAGTGAACACCTTATTGAAAATAGCTTGAGCCAATTCACAGTCTTTTAGAGCATCACCACTTTTATTTCTATACCAAATGCTATTGATGCAACATCTTCATTTATTTCATGCTTTAGAATCCTTCCAAGCATTCTCGGGCTTCTTTTGTTGCTGAAACAGTTGGATTAGGTGTTGGACCATGAGTAGATATAACATTGGTTATAAATATTGCTTGTTTATTACATGATTGTCTCCATTTTCTCCTTTGTCTAAGTATTCCATCTGCATTAGCTTCACTAAGAACAATCCAGATAAAATAGGAATATTGTGACCATGATAACTGTTGATGCCAAAATTTGACAAGGTAATAGTGTCTTATGGGAAACTCAGTTTATGGGGGACCTTTTTGCGCTAAACTGAGTGACCTCTGAGTTTTTAGAGAAGTCAACTTCTTCTATAATGGGGTTTTGGAAAGGGAAAAGGAAATAGATATAATAAAATAAAGTCTAACCTAAGGTGATGCACCAAGACTTAATGATAGGCATGATAAATCATAGATCTAAGGGCCCGATTGGTATTTGTAGTGTTCCAGAAAAGAAAAAAACTAAAAATTAAAGCACATACAATCCATTCATTGACATAAAATAACATTGCATACATTCCTACTGCCAAGAAGAGTCATTAGACATGATCTAGATCAACAAACTTGCATTCAATATATATAGAAGTTCTCAAATGGAATGTCCAGACAATAACAGCATAGTTTACAGTTTAATCGAATAGCATGAAAGAACAGAAAGGCCGAACAATTGGCATAGTCTGAAAGTCTTTTGCAATAAAATAAAATAGTAATAAAGGCCTGGTGTCTTTTCCTAAAACTAGTGTTCCTTCAAAATTTCGGACCCTTTTCTCACAACAGAGAAAAATATAAATAATATAAAACTCCCACCGCTTCAGAGAGCAGCAACAGAAAAGATTTCACAATACCTGGCAATGATGAAAAAATAAGAATATTCCCCAAGCCGTGCAAGAGAAAAGATTTGAAACCAAGCATTTGGTCATTCCGGGCACAGGTGCATCTCCTGCAAATGATGGC
Source organism: Sequoia sempervirens (assembly GCA_007258455.2). Taxonomy (NCBI): domain Eukaryota; kingdom Viridiplantae; phylum Streptophyta; class Pinopsida; order Cupressales; family Cupressaceae; genus Sequoia; species Sequoia sempervirens. The sequence continues at coordinate 7,415 of VDFB02284045.1, read as the reverse complement.
GGTGGTCCTGGAAAGGTTAAACAGACAAGTGTCACCATCCTGTGCAAATGATTATGACATGCAGTGGCCAATCGTAGCATTTGGTTCACCTGAATATGAGGTCCACCGAATAGGCACGTGGCAGCATTTTGCTACCCGTGTGAACCTTTATCTCTCACCATTGAAGACTTACATCAAGGCTACACATGTTGAGTGGGAAGAGCTCTATCCAAAAGTGGAGGAAACAATCATCGACTGGGCGCAAAAGAGACGTGTGGCAGCATTTTGCTGCCTACAGTCATCATTTCATCCTCTCGGTGAAAGATTTGCGAAAAGTAGACATGTAGCAAGAGTGCATTGCAGACAACAATTGAGGGGCCCGCACAATTTCTTTGGGAATGAGAGCTTCGTGGCACTCGAACGAAGCCCAATGAGGAAGCAAAAAGGAACGATTAAAAATGGTCCGCAGTTACGACATGTGGAAGTATAGCGGGGATTCCCGAGATGCAAAGGAAGGGAAACCCTCAGGGTGCGCAGAGCAGACATGTGGAGGGGGAAACATACCTTGATAAAAGGCCAAGTGGATTTTTTGCGATGCGCGGGCCAATACCTAGAGTAAAATACACCTGAAGGGAGCTCGTTGAATATTTATTAACAATAAAATTGGATCTTTAGTTGTAAATGAAACCAAAGGAATATAATTTTATTCCACTATAGCAGCCCAAGATATGAACCATCTAATTTTTGACTAAATTTTGTCAAATTTTCATAACTTTAAATTTGGAAATATACTTTATGAAACTTAGTAAAGATGAGTTTAAGTGTAAAGCATTTGCAACTATGACCACAAATGATTGTGACTTGATAAACAAATTGATGCCACAAAACAATCAAGAATATTCATGTGTGAGGCTTTTTATGCAACAATATGTGTTTTCAATTTGACCAAATTGAAGTAGTGGAGAGAGAGCTTACATGTGGAACAAAAGATCAACATGAACTACTAGTAGGGGAGAGGGCCAGTAGTTGTGTAGGATCCAACAGTCATATAGTCAATTGTGATTATAATACCCAGTCTTACCATATATTTATACTATATATTGTAAATAAATAGTTCAAATGTAAATAAAAAAATAACCAAAAGTTGATCAAAAGTGGACCCATACTTGAACACATGAGAACCTCTTAATATTATATAAAAAAATATAAATATATTCATGAAGAAGTGAAATAAGTGTTTTTTGTCTCAAATAAAAAGTCATAACTATCCACTATAAGTGTGTCATATAAAAAATAAAATGCTCATTTAATAAAATAATACACACATTTAAACAAGTATTGTTATCATAGTGAAAAAATATTGTTCTTATGTGTACAACTATTGGGGTAGCAATTACAAACATTGGAGTATTTTATATTAATAGTTTGTCCTATCAAAAAAATAAAAGGTGAGCACAATAAATACCATGTATTTTCCCATTAAATGTGAAGGATTTTCAAAAAGTTTTAGTGTTCAACTATTGGTCCATATGTGTTGAATATAAATGCTAGAGATATCAAAGATTTATGGTTACCAATAGGTATTTGGTCCATTTAGGTCACATATTAATTTTATTTTAAATAAACATATGATATTTTACAAGCAACAAATGATATTTTTTTGTTCAACTACTAGGGTCCCATGATTAAGTTTTGGTCGAATCTTTTAAAAGTAAAATTTTAGACACTTCTAAGTAGATGTGCTAATGTAGCGAGTGATGGGAGCAAATGAGGCCATATTATTTCATTCTTTATTTTCCTTTTTGCCCTCATTTGCATTATCCTACCTATACTTCCTGTCACTATTTGTTTTAGGAAAATAAATATATGTAATAAATTGTAAAAGGAATTAAAACTATCAAAAATGTTAATTATTCGAAGAAGTGTTAATTATTTCATGATTAAATGACAAGGAATAATTAAAGGTGTGGTTGTTGTTGATTGAGTATGTGGAGGGAAAAGGACAGATGAAGAATGGAGTTTTTAGAAGTGGAACGATTGCTGAGTCATTTTGTTTAGAATTACTTTTGAGTTGTTAATATGTCTATTTCTATCAAACAATTTATGTTTGTTAGCCGTAGGTCGATAATCTATTTCTGATTAAATAATTTGGTTTGTTGTTTGTAGGCCATAACAAACCCAAATATCAATTTTTGGTATATGGTCAATATATGTGTGTGTATGTCTTAGACTTGATGGATGGTGATTAATTGATTAATATACATATAAACTTATGCTCTACTTCGATTCGAATAGTATTTTTGTGTGTATGGTTAGCTCAGTGTAGAAAAAGTATGTTCGTTCCATCACTAGGTGAACTAGGGAGCAAGGGCCCACTGCATGGGTCACTCGGTGATTCTGTTAGTTATTTCGCTTTGGTAATGTGCGATTTCATTTTTGTAACATTTCCATTCTGTGTTTGTAATGTGTGATTTTATTTTTGCAATATTTCTATCATGTGATATAGTTTAAATTTGATTCTCATTTTGTGATTATCTTAATATATGTCAGCAATGATTTGCTAATCAGAGTGTGAAGCTAGTTTATTATGAATTCAAATAAAGATTTTTTATTGTCATTTTATATACTATAACAGTCTCTATTATACTTCTTGGCACAATTCCCGTCACACTTCCTAGCACATTTTCTATAACTTCTTGTTATAGAGCATAAATAGAATTGAAACAAAATTATTAAACCAGATTCCAATTTAAGTCACTTTGTACACTTAGTTGCATATCATTTCTTCTCAACTCGTGAACTTCAACCCTTAGGCATATAGCCTCAACATCTTTCATAAGTCCTATGTTCTTGGATTGACAAGGTATAGATCTCAACTACAAGTTGAGTTCCTATCATCGATTCCCAAAGTTAGAGTACTTAGTTTTGTCCAAACATTTTGATGCTATTATCGAGGAAAGGTATTAAAGGCCTGAAAACTTAGTGAATTGAGTTAGGACCAATGCGCTAAGGCAAAATTTTGCATGATTATCAACCTCACCTAGGTAATTAACCTTGGTTTGCTCTGTTATAGATCATACAAATGTATGAATCGCATTAGAGATAGTAAAGGAAGGTTTGTTAAGAAATATCTAGGAAATAGTTCAAAACAAGAAAACCCACAAAGAGAATTAAAGCTATTAATTGTGAACACACCATCCAAGAAGGAATTAGTTGAACTTGATATTGAAAAATGTCTCATTGATTCCACTACTATCGAGTCTGATTTTGAGTCTCCTTCTAGTACCCAACAAGAGTCACTTGAAGATTCACTTGCGAGGGTTGCTAAATTATTTTGAGAATCTTACAAACTTTGAAGTGGACAGACTCTAATACACATAGACCCTAAGTTTTTTTCATCTTTCTACACCCCTTCAGTATTCAAAACCATGGCTAATAACAACAATAATAACAATGGTGAAAGAGAATTGTCCAATAACAATCTTGTTACCTTTGAATTTCCCATTTCTCATCCAAAGGAAGATGCCCCCATGAAGAACATACCTCATTCTAATTTTCCTATTTTTTGGGGAATTTCTATAGAAAATCCCAACATGTTTCTCTTCAAATTTGATGTTTTATGTCATAGTTATGATTTTCACAATGATGCACAAAAACTTAAACTGTTTCCAACTACTTTGAAAGATGCAACATTGTGATGGTTCATAGGCTTAGGACATGAAACAATTCAAAGTTGGGATAACATGAAGACAAAGTTTTTGGAGAAATACCAAGAATATTGCAAGACCAAGGAAATCAAAGATGAGATCTTTCACATAATGCAACGCGAAGGGGATACCTTAGAAGACTACCTTGATCAATTCTTATTTAATCTTCAAAGGACTACGCAAACAGGGTTGAACAATGATGCTGTAAAAATACTCTTTCTTAGGGGTATTCAAGATGAATGTATGAATATTTTAAATCTTATGGGGGTGGGGATATTTCCAAATTGAGATTTGATGATATTTTCGATGTTTTCAAGAACTACTCAAGGTCCACTGATCAGTAAGAGGATACTCTGGGAAGCATGTCTCTTCTGGAGGCACATCAAACCTTATCACGAAAAGAGAACTAGGTATGTTGCTAGAAGATCTCAAAATTGATCTTCTAAGCCACATGGGTAAGAAAATTGACATCTTGTATACATGTAAGAAACAAGAAGATGTTGAAAAGGAATTTGTTGTATTTTGTCCTAATTGTCATAAAAAATATAGTAATGAGGAATGTCCTTATAGCAAAACAAAAATGTATTCTGTAGAAGATGCTAGTAATGCTACTACATTACGACCTCTTCCAACAGACATAGCAAATGTGGAATTTAGTGAAGAACCTATTTAATATATGGCCCCATGAAAGTCTTTGCCTCCATGATGTCTCCAATGATGAATGAACTTTTTACACCTCCTAATGTAGGGCCTAGTGGACAACCCAGTTCCTTTCCAAATCAACCAGGATGGTATGGAAGGTGGAAACAACCTCCACCTTATTCACAATCGAAAAACCAATACATGTATGCCCCTCAACCTTGGAAACAAGTTGTGGACACAAAAATTGTACTCCTTTGGAGATAGTACAATCTATGGTCTAATTTAGTTTTATTTTAGACACCATGGCATCAATCACCCCTTGAAAACTACATTTATAAGCCCCTAATGCTCATTATTTTTGACTTTAAGGCCTATTCCACTCACAAATCATACAAATCCTGACAAACAATATTCAAATCAATTATATTCCATCATTTTCTAATTCAAATAAATCAATTATCAAAGTCTTAAAAGTCAACTCACCTAATCAGCATTAAATCAGCATAATCATCATCTATTTAATCTAACCTTGATTAAATGTTAATCCCATCCCACTTGCATTATCTAGATATCTCCACTTGCACAATAAATCAATTTTATTGATTTATTAAAACACTCATTTTCCCTCAACATGACAAGTCAAACATGGCATTTATTGCTATTTCTTTCTTGTCCCCCTCTCAAAATTTATTGCAAATTTGAATTCAAATTCTCCCTCTCATGGGAACTCTTCCCAAATCTTGCACATACATCAACCAATCACCATTTGACAAGTGTCCTTCTTTCATTGGTCCAATCTTAGTCCCACATTGGTCCCTCTTCAACACTTAGCATTTTGAAAATCTATAAAATAGAGCCTTCATTCTCATTCATGGATCCACAATTTGATGCAAGGTTACTCTCTTCATTTGAGATTTTATCTTGTCCATTTCACTCCATCATCTCCATTTGCATTTTATCATCTTGAGCTTTGATGAAGGGTTGGAAAAGGGTCACTAGCACATGTGACACCAATCCACTATGGAATAGGTAACTTGCTTTTGTTTTCATAATGCTTTAGTCTTTCTATTATCATTTGTGGCATTTGAAAGCATTCACAAGGTATTTCATAGAGGTATTTTGAGAGATTTGTGAAATACTAACCCTTTTTATGAAGTTTAGTTTTTGCAGATTTTAGTTTAGTTTAGGTATTGCTATAAAATGAACAAGTGTTTGAATTGTGTGGTTTTGTCTTTTGAGTGTGTATCCTCTCCCCTTGCACTTTGTGCGATCTAGGGTGCAAGAGAAACACTCAAAATACATTTTATTGCTTTGAAACACTTCAATTTGGGCTTAAAAATTGAACATCTTGTGCGAGTGTGAGTAGGGGAATTTTTGCATACATTCTCTTTCTTTGTGCCATCAAAGATCGATCGAGTTACGGATTGTGTCTTTGCTCACTTTTGTTTATCTTAGAGGGCCTGCCTTGGGGAAAAAGTACTCACCCAAGGGACAACTCAACCGGTAACACTCTAAAGCCCAGAGTATTTCCAGCCGGGATATAAATGAGGGTTTTGGTTAAACACCATAATCACGCGGTTGGCTCCGACAGGATGGATCCGAAAGGAGACTCTTGCCGTATGGGTCAATCTCCACGAACGGAAAGTCCTTACTAGAACCCATGTGCTAGAATTTGCCAAAATCCTTAATCTATTTGTTGGTGCAAGAACGGTCATTCTGAAGCCACCCCACACTTCCCACGGCTCCTAGTGAGATGGAAAGCATGCCATGGGAGTTTCATGGTGCTGATGCTTTGGCTGCCCCTCGGGAATAATTTTATAATGGAGCCGTGGGAGGGGGAGCCAAGGTCAAGCATCTAACCATCCCCTAGAGATAAGCTGTAGCTGGACTTGTCCAAGGGGAATCCAACAAATATTGTCTTTACACATCCATAGGGCTTGTAATTGTTCTTCATTTGAAAAACAACACGTTGTTGTATTCTCAAAACATTTGTGAAACAAACATTCAACATGATTCTCAAAATTTCAACCCCTTTTGAGGACAAATACAATTGACTCAATCCACATGTTATTGCTTTCCATTGGGATTCACATCCTTAGAGGTTTCTAAACATTGGATTATATCTCAATTTGTCTTCTTGAGTAAACAAATAGGAAAAACCCTTGCCTTAAGTTCATTGAATTTCCACATAAATATCTTGTGGGGTGTGAAGAAATTAAGACATTGGATATCTTAGTTTGGAAACTTTAATCAAAGAGAGTGTTTTGGTAAAATAAACTATTAAGCAAAGTTAAGCAAAATGAACTTTCATGTGTGTTGAAAACTCCAAATCCCAAAAAAGCACAAATCATTGATTGGAAATCCAAAATGTTCAAATCATTCCTTGGTTACAAAGGTCTTTAGGAAGCATATGCATGCTCTTCAATACCTAGGTCTAGGAAAATACAATGTGTTTTTTTTTTAGGTTCACCTAAAGGATCAAAACAAATCAAACCTCTTTCATCCATCTTTCAAAACATCAAAATCCATCTCACAAATCATCTTTTGAAAAACCTTGAAATCATCCTTGAAGTGCTAGGCTTTATGAAAAAAATCAAGCAAATACCAAAATCATTGAGACCAAGTCCTTGAAAACATTTATCAAAACACCTTTGGCTAGGAATGTGTAAATACATCCTTTTGCATATCCTTAGTCAAAGTCATCCAAATCATCTTATCTAGCTTAGTGTATGTAGATGAATCCTTCTCCATATACTTAGTGAAACAATCATCTTGTGTGGGTAGGTGTGGGTAGATGCATCCTTCTTCTCACACATATCCAAATCATCATCCTTTGAACACAACTATCCTTTAGATCATTATCAAACATCTTAGGGTCTTTTTTGTTCAAAATCAAAAATCAAAATCCAAATCAAGATCAAGGACAAAATCTCAAAATCCAAACATCAAACCAATCAAAAAATCCAAGGTCCTAGTATTTCATTCAAGATTTATCAAAAGCCAAAAACAACACCCATAAACATCCATAACATCCATCTTTAAAACATCACCATCACATTTGATCCTAAAAAGCATCCTAAAAACTTT
>VDFB02284044.1:0-79412 GCA_007258455.2 Sequoia sempervirens | reverse complement strand
ACGCCCCATTGCAAATGGGGACCCCCTAATTTTGGCTTTGCTTTTCGGTCGTTTTGTTGTTGTCTCTCTTTTTTGCCATCTGTCTTTTTGGGGATGTTCCCATCTTTGAGCTTGAATTGAACTTTTGGCCAATTCTAAGAATTAGGGTTTTGAATTTTCTAGCCAATTTGAGGTCAAACTAAGTAAATAAATTGAGAATTGAGAGTAACACTGATGTCAGTATGCTTCCAACAGGCTTTCACTAAAATTTCATCAGATTATGACAACTTATTATTTTTAGTAAGTGTGTAATTCTGGGCATTCCATCAACACTTTTGAAGTTTCAATCATCACATTGCATTCAGTACATGTCAAGTTACTCGCATGCAAAATTTGAGCTAAAATGGGCAACTTGCTATTTTTAGCAATTCAGCTTCCGGAGCAGATTTCAGGGCTTAGATGAAGAGTTTTTCAATGCATGTCTAGATATTCCTTCTGGGTTTTTGAGACCTTCGCGATGGTGTGACATGCAAAGCGTGATAACGACTTTCAGAATTTAATCTTTCGGGGCTATTTTTAGGGTTTGCATGTCAGCGCTTTCTTTTCATGTCTGCATATTCCTTGTGGGTTTTTCAAGAGCTTCGCAATGATGTGACATGCAAACAGAGATAGTCACTCATTTCAGAACTTACTATTTTTAGCAGATGCATCTCGGCAGCTGCCTCCCAGCACTTCAGAATCATGAGCTAATCGCAATGCAGTAGAAACGAGAACAAACGGGGATCATTTGATATGCATGCAAGATGCATTAGGGTTTTTAGCTTTGGGACCCAAAAAGAGGCGTAAAAAGTCAAAAATTTTGAAAACCGATATATACCACCGCGATCAGCATCTCTCAAGCTATCTGCTGATAAAATTTGAAGGCAAATGGAGCACTTACTATTTATAGTAAGTCATTTCAGAAACAGGCTAAAAATAGAAATTCAGCAGCAGGCGCCGACGTCAACAGGCAAGTCATGTGGTGAGGAACACGCCATTCGAATTTCAAGTCAATCGGAGCTGTGGAGGCCTCAGAAATGGGCAGTTGCTATAAATAGTAAACCACTTCCAGAAACATGCCAAAAATAGCAGATCAGCGTAAAGCATCAGTATGAACAGGTCAAGCAGTTGATAAAGATCCCATGGCATGAATTTTAGATCAAACGGAGTTGCAGAGAATGGAGAATCAAACACTTGCTATTTTTAGTAGGCATGGGCAGAGAAATTAGGGTTTCCTAAAATTAAGGGAAGAACAGGATAGTCACTCCAAACCAGCATCCAGCTATGATCGTTACACTTCAGGCATTTAGTACATGAAATTTGAAGACTTTCTGAGCAATTTCTATTTTTAGCAGGTACAGGCAAATATCAGGCATCAACATCATGATCACACCCCGAAGTTGGAACATGGTGAAACCAGGCCTTTCAAGGGTCAGAATTCAATTCAAAGCACGAAATTTGAAGAACTTTCTAAAAATAGAAAGTCAGGGCAAATTAGGGTTAGCATGAACGGGTCACTCCAAATTTGACAAATGGCATAAAATTCACTGAAATTGATAAATTTTCAAGTCCAACCAGTGAAGAACGCCTTTAAAGGCTGAAGGTTGGTGGAAATTCTCTAAACACTTGAAATTTGAAGCTCTGAGGGCAAAATGCGCCCAAGCTTGAGAAGGGTACCATGGAGAAATTTGTCTAAGTCCTTAAAACTTGATGCTCACCCATGAAAATACGCCCTTGCAGTTGAAGATTGCTAAAAAATTTCTAAGTCTTCAAGATTTGGAGCTTGACACTCAAAATGCGCCCAAGTGCCACAAGGTAGCTTGAAAACTTCTAAGGCAAGTTAAAAATGAAAGCCTACCCTCCAAAATGCGCCCTCACTTGAAAGGGGAGTTAGAAATTTCTCTACAGCATGAAAATGGAAGCTCTAGGGGCTAAATGCGCCCAAGCTTGAAGAGTCATGAAGAAATTCTCTAAGGCATGGAAACTAGAAGTGGACCCCCCTAAATGCGCCTTAAGAAGGACACTTGAAAATTTTCTAAGTGTTGACAAAAATGGAAGTAGCCCTTGCTAAATGCGCCCAAGCTTGAGGGAGTAAATTGAAGAAATTTTCTAAGCGTTCAAACTTGAAAGTCCACATGCCATTTGTGCCCAAGGAAATTGGAGTTGGAAAATTTGCTAAGTGTTTAAAATTGAAAGCACAGAGTTTAAAATGCGCCCCTACTTCAGGGATGAGCTAAAAAAATATTCTGAGTACTGCAAATTGAAACATCACACATTCATATGCGCCCAACTTAAGAAAGGGTGGATAAAAGTTTCTAAGGCATAAATATTGGAAGTGCATCCCATAGATTTACGCCTAGCAAAGAGGATGACTTGGAATTTGACTAAGTGCAGAAATTGAAAGCTCCCCCTTGCATTTGCGCCCTTGAGTTTAGAGACTCAAATTTTGCCTAAGTCATGAAATTGGAAGTACAAGAGCCCATTTGCGCCTTGAAGAGAAGATGAATCTAAGTGTTATAAATTGAAAGATGACCCCCTTGAATGCACCTTGCTAGAGATGAAAGGCCTAGAGAAATTCTAAGTCGTGGAAATTTGAAGTTCAAGGGGTTATATGCGCCCTACTTCAAGGAGGAAGTCAATAAAGTTGAAAGTTGACCCTAGTAAATGCGCCTAAGTTTGAAGCATGAAAAAAAAATAAAAAAATGCCTAAGGCATGTAAATTGGAAGCTCCCACCCCCAAATGCACCCTTGAGGGGAAATAGAAGATGAAGTGCCTACAAAATGTTCTAAGTGTGAAAAATGAAAGTAGAAGCTCCTAAATGCGCCTAGCTTGTGAAGGTGCAAGAAAAAGATTCTAAGTTATGAAAAGTGGAACCTCCATGGTAGAAATGCGCCCTTGCCAAATGGAAGTCGGGTAAAATTTCTAAGTGTTGCAAATTAAAAGTAGCCCCTCTCATTTGCGCCCCAGCTTCAAGGAAGAGATGGAAAATTTTCTAAGTGGTTGAAAATGAAAGTACAGGGGGTGAAATGCGCCCCACCTTGCCAGGGTAGTATGCTAGCTAAAAGTGTTCTAAGTGTTTCAAAATTGGGAGAAGACCCCTCCATATGCGCTTGGAAAGAGAAGAATTTGAAAAATTTTCTTAGTATTTTAAATTTGAAGTGCACCCTTTAAAATGCGCCCAACAAAGGGGGAAGTCCTTGAAATTTTCTAAGTTATGAAAACTAGAAGCTTGCCTAGCCATGTGCGCCCTCAAGGTATTAGAAGGCAAGTGGAGATTCTAAGGCGTGATGCATGCAAAGTGAAAGATTCCAAGGCGTGGAACTAGGAAAATATGCTAAGTGTGGAAAATTTTAACCTCAACCCCTTGACTGCGCCTTTGATTTGTGGAGAGATAAAAATATTCTAAGTATGTGAAACTTGAAGTGTGACCCTCTATTTACGCCTAAGATGTCTAGTGAAATGATGAAATTTATCAAGACACGAACAAAATTGCCGGGGATGAAGTCAGATGGTGCAAGCCGCACAAGGTTGATAAAATTCGAGTCAGAGCGGCAGGATACTCACAGGGTTGAAGAAATGGATTAAATTTGCTAAAAAGTTATTTTTCTAAGGCTCAAAATTCAAAAAATTAAATGAACCCGTTCGTTGTATACCCATGAATCTGACGCGTTCTGAAGAAAATTTTCTTCTGGGTATTGGAGATCTTCGACAAGGAGTGGATTTCAAAGTCCTCTGCACTTTGCCAAGGCTTTCAGGATGGAGATTTTGATGGGCACTGGAATAATGAATTTTCTAAGGAGAATTTGAGAAATTTTCTAAGGCAAGGAATAAAGCGTGTTTTCAAAATAAAATTTGCCTTGGCGGATGAATTTGAAGTTGAGAGCCTAGATATTTTTTTGATCAAATTTTGGATGAAATCATTTTTCTCGAGCCAAAGTTGAATGAAATATCAATGCGAAGTGCGCCAGCCAAAATACAAGATGGGTTGGAAATTTGGCTAAGGCATGAAGAATTTGAACGCGAAGTTGGCTAGTGAAGGAAATGAACGCTTGGAAGTTAGAGCGTGAAAATTAGGTAAGTAAGTTAAGATTATATTATGAAGTGTTCTAATACTCTTCTCCTTGCTTGTTTTGCAGGAGAAATGTCAAGATCAAGCGGTGGTGACTTAAAGTGATGAAGGAAGAAAAGTTGCAAGAAAATGGCTAAGTGTCGAGACTTAGTATGACTCAAGTGACAAAAAAGAAGTTGAAGAACAATGTCAAGAAGAAGATCAAGAACAGTGTGAACGAGTCTACAAACGGAATCTTCTAGAAGGATGATGGACATTTATGGCTCATTTATTACCCCACTCCTCTTGGTGGCGGTTTTTAGGGTGAATCTTGTTTAGGGCTGAGGTGGCGCAATCCTGGCCATCCAGCCGATTGTAATCTGAGCCGTCCATTAGACTTGGCTAGCTATATAAAGGGGGAGTCCCCCTCATTTGTACATTCAGGAGACGGTAGAATTAGAGTAGAAGTTAGAATAGAGAGACAAATTAGAAGTAGCTTAGTATAGATTGATAGAGTAGTTGAAGAAGAAGGAAAGTTTTTCCTTAAAACTTTGTAAGAAATTGTTGTGAACACTCTCCCAATAAAAAGAATTTTCATTGATGATGAATTTCTTCTTTTGTTGTGAGTAGCTAGCAAGGTTTCCTCGTCCTTCTGATTCGAGTAGTAACTTAAAGTAGAATAAGTTTCATTTCATGCAAGCAGTAGATAGTAATTGTTGAATGTGGTCTTCAATTTGAGCAAACTTCGTCTATCCATACCACTAGTGTGTTCGTTGATGGTGAATGTGCCTTGTGTGGTCAGCTGGAATATCATGTACTTAACTTCAATCATGATTTGTGTGTTTATATGCATCATTGTGATGGTATTTTCATGCTAAGTTGTGATCTGAACACCTTGAGCTACTCCTTTGAAGATTGCACCGGTTCTGTGGAGGCTGTCCGAAGCGAGGCAAAGTAGAGCTTGGTTGAAGCTTGTGAGAATTGATCGCCATGTTGTTGGCGTTTAAAACATCTTAAGCCCGATGGTGATGGTGGTGTCTCTAAGATCTGGGGCAGCAACTGAGTTGTTTGGGAAGAACCACGAGCACGGTTAGAAATAAAAAGCTTAAGCTGCTGATTTTCAGCCTTGAGGGCGGCCTTGTCTTCTCCGTCTTTAAGCACTCTTTCATGTAGGTTTTCAGATACGACTTTGAAGAGACTCAAATCTGCATGTCTGGTATTTCTACCAAGATTAGCCTTGACCATTACAAAATCATCCATGTTCACCTCATCTCTATTCTTATCTTCTGGAGGCACAGCAGTCTCTACAACAATCTCGTTATCAGGATTCCTATCAAAATGAACTTGCTTCTTTGCCTTCTTCTTAGGAGGTTCCTGATAAATATTATCGAGATCATCAACACTCACTTGATATGAAGGCCTTCTCCTAACCCTTCCTAAGGAGTTCTCAAGCCAAGACACCGTAGTATCTCTACTAACTTCCTCAGGAGGTATTGCTGCGATCTCTTCATCATCTTCGATATCAAGATCAATGTGAATTGGTGACGGACCCGTCAAAGGCACAGGAACATGTGTTGAAGGTGGCTCCTCTGCTTCATTCTGAGGTATGGGCTCATCAAGAGGAACTTCTGAATCAACTGTAGGCCGTTCCTGTATAAATATGCCTGAGAAATCCAACCTTCTTTTTACATTTTTATTCGATCTACTGCCTTTGACGCCATCTTGGGACTGACTTTTACCCTTTCCTTTTGACTGTGCTGTAGAAGAAGAGGGAATTATCCTTGGCGGCTCTGCTACTGGAATAGAGTTCTTCCTTTTAAGCACTAAGAAAACCTTACTATACTCCACGACTTGTCTTGTTCTGTCTTCAACTGAAAGAGATTCCTTGTTTGCCCAATTAACTTGTGGAAGAGGCTGATCCTCGATTCTTTTCTGAGTGTACATTGGTAGAAGCACATCTTCATCATCATCAGAGAGCCCTTCTATATCTTCATTTAAGCAATCTTTCATCTGATGGAGAGTCAACCTGCTGTAGCTACGCCTTCGCACTTCAAACTCATCTGCACAGTTAGCCCAAAAATCTTCAAGTGTGGGTATGTGATTGTAATTCTTCTCCAACCGGCCAGCATAGACACCATGAGGATCAAATGACCGCCTCTCACTGTAGGATTTGAGACCGAATTTATCTAATTCTTCTCCAATTGTCCTGGCATCTGCAGCAGTCCTGCATGTATAAATACCCAATCCTAATGGAAAGTGAAGAGAGGGTTTCTTTCTATTTCTCAAGACTGTGTGGGCACCGTGAGCTTGCCTCAAGAATTCCATGAAGATGACCTCGTCTGACGGATACCTTGGCAACATTAGCGGGGCACCTGAATAACCATAAACCCTGAGATAGGTAAAGGTAGGAAACTGTATAAACCAATCTGCCCATTCGCCGTGCTGCCCTAGCGAAATTTGAAGATATCTGGGGCGTGCAAATTCATTATCCTAAGTCGCGCAGGTGTACATCAAGTGCCTCGTTCACCCTTTTGTAGTGGTGCAGCGACTTTTATGAACTCGGTGAGGTAATAATTATATATATTTGTTGAGCGGCTCAAAGATCACAGTGTTCAATCCTCTGAATTGACCTTGATAGGCCACCAGGTAGACTAGATATGACACCATGTGAAATACATGAAACTGGAAATATTCTGTTATTTGTTGATGTAGGCAGTCACTTATCAAAGTAGGCCAGTCATAAAACTCAGTCTTCTTCATAATGTGAGGTATGGCATAGAACATCCAAGGTTGGAACTTGGTGGCATCCTCGGAACCAGTGACCCTGTTGAGCGAAGTGATGATGATGGCAACCTCGTCCTTGAACTCCCCTCGTCCGACATTCTTGGGCAATGTCTTATGTTTTTCTTTCATCCATCTCTGGGCGATCTTCTTGCTGTATTTGTCCTTATGCATATTCCACATCTTTTCACATTCATCCCTCGAAAGAGTTACACTTTCAGGCCATGGGGGAATGGAAAAACACTTTTCAACCATGTCAGGCTTTAAACTGCAAATCAACGCATCCCGGTATTTGGATCTCCCTAGTAGCCGGGTTGTAATGTTTAATGCAAGCGATTACGAACTCGAGGCTCTGAACTGATATAGGAATAGACGCTGCTGCGAGGAGTCCAGAATGACCCAGGTTCCTGATTGAAGTATTGCCTGCTCTCTCCATGGCGTGTAGGTCGAACACCGGCTTGACATGATGCAAGTCTGTCTCAGCTGTTTTGATGTAATTGTGAAAAAGTGCTGATTCGGACTTGAAAACATTAGGAGTGTACTCCATTTCAGAAAACTTGAAGAATGACTGTAAACTCGCCTTGGTTCAGACAAGTCTTATGCAATTTCTATTTTTAGAATGCTGATTTTGTGCTTCAACGGACGAAATTACGAGAAATTTTACGAGATATGGAGTTTATTGAGTCTTGATACAAGACAACCTAGATCGTCCGTTTTTGAAAATCTCGAATTTTGACTGAAAAAGCAGCAAACCCTAATTTCTTCAATTTTTCCCAAAAAAAGCTGGCATCTGGGTTTTGTTCAGAATATCATTAGAAATGGACCCAGTTGATTGGATTTGCAAAACTCTGACGTTTGATCGAAAAAGCAGCCAACCCTAGGTTTTTTGGAAAAAAGCTGCGATATGGGTTTTCTTCAGAAGTACAGTGGAAGAGACGAAGATAGTTGAATTTTAGATACCTTGAGTTTTTTCAGCGACATGGAATAAGCAATTGCTGCAACCCACATTAAGTTCTTGAAAATTCTTGAGGAGGTGGAGGCAAAAGGCCGGATAGTGAAAAATTAAGCCTTGGCCTTACCTTGCTTGAAAAATTTGATCTTGGAACGAGAAAAGCGAAGAACAGTAGTTTATGCTTGCTGGTCTGAAAATCTGATGTCAAAACCAGCAACTATAGTTCTTGAATCACAAAATTCTTCAAACTTTTATATCAACTTTCTCCACTGAATGCTACCTGCAAAAATAATGAAAAATACATCGAAAAGAAGTGTTAAATAGACTTAGGTTTTGATTTTAGGTTTTGCTTTTTTTTCTGCTTTTATTTCAAAACCCTAAATCTTATCTTCTCAAGTTTGGATGCCATCTTCCTCTTCTTACAATTTTGAAATTTTGAAAATCTCAAAAAAACTTCTAAGGCATGAAGGTTTGGGCGCCTTTCTCCAAGAGGGGCGCTCAACTTCACCAGTGTTAGTCAAAATTTCAACTTTTTCAACTTTTCTCAATTTTAACATGCCACTTCGCCACTGATTTCTCGTTGATTGGTTTACCCGACAGGCGAGCTGAGTGGTTCACTGCGGAGCCGGACTAATTCTGAAAAGGATGTTTTGGAGGCGCCTCCTGCTAAAAACTTGATTTCGACCTCCGAATTCACGGGAGACTTTTCCTTCTAGGGGCGCCCAGTTTTTTCAGTGTTAGCCATTTTTCTAATTTCCAAGTTCTTCATTAACCTCTCTTCCACAGACGATCTCGTTAAATCTTGAGCTCCGGGCGTCGGATTGCTGAATGGCTGTGCTCATCGCAAAGCTGACGAAGAATGAAGGGGGGTCCTCTGGAGATACGTTTGTCAAAAAGTGGATTTTTACCCTTCAAAAGGTTGGGCGCCTATCTTGACTGGGGGCGCCCAGTTTACCAACACTTAGTTTATTTTTTGACTTTTTCACTTTTGGCTTTGAATTTCTCTTTTCACCTCTCATCGGACCCTCTGTTCAGCCTTTTGAATCTGATGACTGCGCGCTCCGTTTGTCGTGCTGAATAGCTCACTGCAAAGCCAGTTGAATTCTGAAGACATCTCGTTGTAACTTCGACTGCAAATTCCTCTGTTTGCACCCTTGAAAAGTTGGGCGCCTTTCTCTTCTTAGGGCGCCCAGTTTCTCCAGACTTAGAAAAATTCATAATTTATTCAACTTCAAGTTTCAGATTTTCACTTCATACCTTTTACTTTGACTTGAATTTGCCGGAGACTGGATCATCAGATGCTCTGACGGGGATATCCATCGCGAAGCTGACTGAAAACTGAGCAACTTCTATTGGGGATCCAAACCCTAATTCCTTCATCTGGTACCCTGAAAAGGTGGGCGCCTTTCTTCAACTGGGGCGCCCAAACTCAGCAGACTTAGAAAATTTTCATGACTTTTCAACTTTTCTTCCTCGATCCTCGTGCATGTTCATCGTTTCACTTTCTGCCGGAAGTTTTGAATGCTAAAATTAACGCCTGGCAGTCGGATGACCTCCATTGATGACCTCGGAACTCCAGATATGCTTCTGAAAAAGCTGAATAGACCCAGTAGGGCAAAACTGATTATTTTAAGATTCTTTTGACGATACGGACACATTTGAGCCAATCAAATAGGGGACCACTGTTGGACCAACTTTCTATTTTTAGAAATTTTCTATTTTAGAAAATTTTGCCAAGATCCGGTTTAAAGAAACCCGGAAAAACCGGTAAAACGCTACTATTTCAAAAAATTCTAAAATAGCCGGTTTTCCTAAAATTTAGGGATGAAAAACTGAGATCTGGGTTTGGTAGGTTAAGCTGCTCTTAGCAGACCCAGATCGTCAGAAATTGAAAATTTTGTGTTTTGACCCTCCATGCAAGACATGCACACCCAAATTTTGACCTTTTTGACTGTTTTGACAAGACTTTTACTCATTTCTTCAAAATGTCTAAGTGTAACAAAAATTTTAATTTTGGGGTACAACAAATTTCAATACTTTGTGGAAAGTGGCGCCTTCAGTCAACAAATGGATGGCCAAAGTACCCAGAACAAAATAAAATTCACTCCAAAAGATATGAACAAAACTCAGCTTCAGCTGTAGCAAAAACCAGGAACTCAAAACTGTGAAATACTCCAAAATTCATTAATCTTTGATGCACAATCTGCTAGTCTGATGTTGAGAAGCAGCAATATAGCCAACTAGGTGTTATATTGCAAACACGAAATTGGATGAAAGGCTAGGAGGTAGACACCCTCGAAGCAATATGTCAATTGTCATTTCGACAGCATAACTTTAGCATAATTTTCATGGATGGATTGCTGGAGCAAAGACCTTCAATAAATAAGAGCTCACAAACTCTTCAAATGCCTGAGAAGCAGACCAAAAGACACAGGAGACCCTTCAATTACCAAAAACCATTCAGCTTCTCAAGGTGGCGTCCCAAAAGGCCTCAAAGAAAAACACTTTATTCAAATAATATAAAAGTGGCGTCCACTTTCAAGAAGAGAAAATATTTGAATAAAGAATAAATAAACTTATGATGAAGGCGTACCCTTCATGGCCCCACATTAAAAACAACTTAAGTTAACTCCTTAGGCCAAGGTGGGGGTCAATAGTGAATTAAAACATAATGCCTTTAATTAAATAATTTTCGCCAAATAAAGCTTTCTGAAGACCAAGCCAAAATATAACTGCTCCAACTGCAAGGAACTAAGAATAGTCAACTGCAACTGCCACAACTAGCATTTACTAAAAATAGTAAATAACATGAAATGTCACAAAACTCCAAGCCAAGAAACCCTAATTTTCACCTCATTCCAGTCTACAGGTTTCGGAATAGACTGATGAACTGCAAGGCTAATCACTGATGAGAAGGGGACATTACAGTCCGCCCTCCTCGAAATTGCTTGTCCTCAAGCAACTGCAAATATGGATGCAACAAAATTTGTTCACCTTCCCACGTAGCATCTTCAATAGGCAAATTCCTCCATTTAACCAAATATTCTTTGATTGTCCTTCTTCTCAAAGAACGTTCTCTAGTATCAAGGATTTCTTCAGGAATCAACACTAACTGACCTTCCTCATCCAATGGAGGTAATTCTAATGTAGCCACCACGTTGTGTCCAATTGCCTTCTTGAGGCGTGACACATGAAAGACATTATGTACTTTGCTTTCAGCTGGAAGCTCCAACTCATAAGCAACTTCACCAATTCTCTTGGTGACTTTAAAAGGGCCATAAAAACGTGGCTTCAACTTTTCCGCACCACTTTTCTTGAGAGAAGATTGTCTATATGGCTGAAGCCTCAAATAGACCATGTCCCCAACTTCAAAAGACCTTTCAACACGCTACTGATCAGCGTATAACTTCTGCTGGTTTTGGGCTTGTTGTAGATTTTCTTTGAGAGATTTCAAGATGTCTTGGCTTTGTTGTAACATATCCAGTGCTTGTGGAGCTCTACTATCACCAAACACTAAATCAACAAAATTAGTAGCTTCATAACCATAGAGAGCCATAAAAGGAGACATCTTAATTGACATGTGATAGGAAGAGTTATAACAATACTCTCCTAAATGAAGCCATTTAATCCAAGCTCTTTGCTGTCCTGAAACATAATTTCTTAGGTAGCCCTCCATCCACTTGTTAACAATTTCTGATTGCCCATCTGTTTGTGGGTGATAACTAGTGCTTGGAGTAAGCACTGTCCCACTCAATCTGAAGATCTCCTGCCAAAAAACACTTAGGAACTTGTTGTCCCTATCACTGACAATTGTTTTAGGCAACCCATGCAAACGAAAAACCTCTCTGAAAAACAACTCAGCCACTTGAGCTGCTGTAAATGAAGTGGTAACAGCAAAGAAATGAGCAAATTTTGTTAATCTATCAACCACAACAAAAATACAATCACATCCTTGCACCTTGGGCAACCCCGTGATAAAGTCCATGGCAATACTTTCCCACTTCTGATTTGGAATGGGCAAAGGCTGAAGTAGACCAGCAGGATAAGAGTGTTCATTTTTATTTCTTTGACAAATAGGACACTCTCTAATGTAGTTCAAGACTTCTTCTTTCAACCCTTTCCAAGTGAATCTTTCACGAATCTGCTTATAAGTCTTGAAAATCCCTTGATGACCAGCAAGGGGAACATCATGAAAAGATTGTAGAATCTTCTTTTTAAGCTTAGATTCTTGTACTAAAAAGATTCTATCTTTATAATATATTAACCCATCAACCAACTTATACCTTTCATCAACCAAATGACCTTCTAACAAGCTGGTTGCAAACTGATTTTTAACATAATCAGCAGCAATTAACTCCTTCCAATCTGCTGATAACTCACAAAGTGACTGTAAATGAGGCCTTCTTGAAAGAGCATCAGCCACTATATTATTTTTTCCTTTGACATATTCAATGTCAAAGTCATATGCTTGGAGTTTACTTACCCACTTTTGCTGCCTTTCATTCAAATCCTTTTGGCGCATGAAATGTTTAAGACTATTGTGGTCAGTCTTAACAACAAATTTACTTCCCACCAAGTATTGACGGAATTTAGACAAAGCATGCATGATAGCAAGCATCTCTTTGTCATAGATAGAGTAAGTTTTTTCTGCCCCTCTCAACTTTCGGCTCTCGAAGACAATAGGGTGTTTGTCTTGCATTAGGACAGCTCCAACACCTTCTCCTGAAGCATCACATTGTAATTCAAAAGGTTTTGAAAAATCCGGAAGTGCCAACACTGGACACGAACTCATGATTTGTTTGAACTTATCAAAAACCTCTTGTGCTTGCTTAGTCCAAAGGAAAGCTCCTTTCTTTGTAAGATCTGTGAGAGGTGCTGCTTGATGTGAATATCCTTTCACAAATCTTCTATAAAATCCACATAACCCTAAAAAACCTCTCAAATGAGAAATATTCTTTGGAGTTGGCCAATCAAGAATGGCCCTTATCTTTTCTGGATCCACTTTCACACCCTTTGAACTGATAATGTGGCCAAGGTATAAAAGTTCTGTCAACCCAAACTCACACTTTGATTCTTTGGCGAACAAACATTCCGCCTCTAAAATACTAAGCACTTCTTCCAAATGCTTACGGTGCTCTTCCCATGACTTACTGAATATGAGAATATCGTCGAAGAAGACGAGCACAAACTTCCTCAACTGCTGTCTAAAAATCTTGTTCATACAAGATTGAAATGTGGCTGGAGCATTTGTCAAACCAAAAGGCATGACAAGAAATTCAAAATGCCCAAAATGGCATCTAAATGTTGTCTTCTCTATATCAGCTTCCCTCATTCTGATTTGGTGATAGCCTGAACGAAGATCAATCTTTGAGAAGAACATTGCCCCATGGAGCTCATCAATAAGCTCATCAATCCTAGGGATAGGATATCTATTCTTGATGGTTTTCTGATTTAATGCGCGGTAGTCAACACACATACACATTGTACCATCTTTCTTTTTGACCAGCACTACTGCAGAAGCAAATGGACTCTTGCTTGGTCTAATGAAACCACTTTCCAACAGCTCCTTGATGGCTTTTTCAATTTCATCTTTCTGCCTCTTTGGATAGCGGTATGGTGTAGTCATGACTGGTTTTGCTCCTTCTTCTAACTCAATCACATGCTCAGAACCTCTTAGGAGGTCTTCCAGGAGGTAAGCTTCCAAAGACTTTGCTTTTCTTTGAAAGTAAGGCTTGAATATCAGGATGATATTGCCTTTTTTCCTCTACCGGATCAACTGGTAAAACCATACATTCAGCAGCCCATTCAACCTGATCATGCCGGATCAGCCTTTCCATCCTCTTCAAAGACACAATTCGAGGGCCTCCATTTGACATCCCTCTTAGAACAACCTTTCTTCCATTAGACTGAAATTTCAGCTCCATGGTTTGCAAATTCAATGTGATCTCACCAAGAGATCGCAGCCATTGTATGCCCAACACAATATCAGTGTCTCCAATTCCCACCACATAAAAATCATCTTTAATCTCATGATTTCCCAATTGCAAAGAGAGGTTAGGAATCTTCCTTGTGCAGGACATAGTAAAACCATCATCAACCATTACCTTGAAACCATCAAATTCTTCAGTCTTCAATCCTTTTCTAGCAACTAGTCCTTCGTCAATAAAATTGTGAGTTGCTCTGGTATCAATTAGAGCAACTATCCTTTGTGAATTCACAACTCCATGAACCCTAAAAGATTCATTTTTTTGAAAACTAGATAGTTGTACGAAAGCACTACCATCTCCCACCTCTTCGGACTTGTCTTCTAGAACTTCTTCACCTTCACTACTTGCTGATTCGTATTGCTGATCAGACGAATCAGATTCTGATCCATAATCAGAATAGCCCTCCATTCGATTTGCTTTGCCTCTTCCATAGCAACGGTGACCCTTAACCCAAGGATCACGGCAAGTGTAACAAACTCCCTCCTTTCTAAGCTGTTCTTTGAGCTCTTCTGACAGCCTTGGTGGAAACTTCTTGGGCAGATTTGAAGAAGGTTTTTTATCTTTCTTATGGCTGAATGGTTTTGAGTGAAACTTAGGCCTTGGGGCTGCCAACTCCATGCTCCTAGCTTTCTTGATAGCTTCATCTAATGTTGGTGGATCGAATGCTTTGACCCAACCCTTCAAAGGCTCCATTAAACCTTCAGCAAAAAGTACTACAAGTCTTCTTTCAGTAATGTTAGGCACCATTACTGACAACCTCTGAAAATCAGCCACATAGCTTTCTAAAGATCCTTGCTGTTTCAATTGTGCCAATTCTCTAAATCTCAATTCTGGATCTTTGGTGTCAAATCTTTCAATCAACTTATTGGTAAACTCTCCATATGTGCGAACTAGATTATGGCCAAGAGTGACCAAACCATGAGTCCACCATTCATGAGCTATGCCATCTAAATGCAAGGTAGCAAATTTGATAGCATCTTCTTCCGGCATGGGTCTGAGAGAAAGGTAGTTATCTAATTTCTGCACCCACGATCTGGCTGTACACTTACTACTACCATCAAAATGTTCCATAGTGATTTTTCCCAATGCTTGGTAGAAGTCATTTCTAGGTGCCATAGGACGTTGTTCAGTCCTTCCTCCATTTCTTCGGCTCCTTTGATTCATGAATTGGTCAAAAGTCCAAGTACCTCTCAAGTCAAGAGGTAAAGAGACGTACTCCATGTAAGCTTGACGAGCATCATCAGCAAAGTTGGGAGCAGCTTCAACTGGTTGTTGCTCTTCTCTTGGTGTAAAGACTGGAAAAAGGGGTCTAGAGGATGACCCACTAGGAATTGCAGCATGCTGACCTACAATTCTGTCTCTTGTATTCACCTCAGGACTGCCACTATTATTATTCCCATTAACTCCACTACTTTCTCCAGTTGAGTTATTTTGGGGCTGAATGATATTTTGAGCTGCTTGCTGGTCCAACTTGGACAATAATCGGGACATCATGTCAATCATCCCATCAAACTTCTTTTCCACTCTATCCCTCTCTTCATTATCTCTCCTTACCGAATCTGACATGGTTACAACTGTGTGATCAACCACTTCCACTGAATTCTCTGAACCTTCCACTGTTTTACCAAGATCTCTTAGGACTTCTGAGAAGGTATCTGCCTCTGGAACGGACGGAAATTGATGCTGATTTCTAGCCTGACTTCTGGTGTATGGCCTAGTGTCTCTTTCACTCATCAGTTACCCAACTGCAATTTGCCACAGGATGGCAGGGTCTTCTGCTCTGATACCACTGAAATATGCTAACCAATTTTTTCGATGAAGTAACACAACATAACCAGCAATAGTTGATTGGATTAGCGTTAGTATTAAACTGAAAACTGAACTTGAATTGAAGAACTACTCAACGTCAAGAATGTGCACTCAAGATCCCACTGAGGGCGAGGTGCTAACATATGACGGAGTGTTAAAGATTGAAATTATGAAATGATAGGCGGATAACCAGCCATGACAACAATTCCACACTACCACCAAACAGTGGGGGGAAAAGATTACAATAAGAACAATTCATCCGCTGCGGCGGGCATCCACGGACTGTGGGGATTCACCACTTTGAGTGGGTACAAGAGTTACAAAACAATTTAACCACACTGGCGGTAAACCATCCAGGGGACTTTAATGAGTTTAATCAAATAGTTGCAGCAATAATAATGGTTAGATTAGTACTACTAATCAAAACCTTACAAATTCAACATGACTGCAAATACATGAATTACAATGATAGAGAAATGAGATAAGGAGAAAAGAAAGAATTCTAACAATGTTCTTTGCTTTCCAATGATTGAAAAAAATGATGAAAACTGGAAACTGATAAATCTGATGTAAAATCCTGAGTTCTGGAAATTTATAACAGCAAACTGGAAAACAGTAAAATACTCATAACTCACTCATTTCACCTTCGAATTGACTGAAATTTGTTGCAAAGGACTCTCAGAAGATAGGCGACCAAACCAGGAGGAAGAAACAGCAGCAAATCACGTCTTTTAATTTCTGGCACAATTCCCAATGCAACTGAAAAAGTACGGCCTCCTTGAGAAATCGATTTTGCAAGTATAAAATAAATACTTGGAATTAAATTCCAATACTTTGTGGAAAGTGGCGCCTTCAGTCAACAAATGGATGGCCAAAGTACCCAGAACAAAATAAAATTCACTCCAAAAGATATGAACAAAACTCAGCTTCAGCTGTAGCAAAAACCAGGAACTCAAAACTGTGAAATACTCCAAAATTCATTAATCTTTGATGCACAATCTGCTAGTCTGATGTTGAGAAGCAGCAATGTAGCCAACTAGGTGTTATATTGCAAACACGAAATTGGATGAAAGGCTAGGAGGTAGACACCCTCGAAGCAATATGTCAATTGTCATTTCGACAGCATAACTTTAGCATAATTTTCATGGATGGATTGCTAGAGCAAAGACCTTCAATAAATAAGAGCTCACAAACTCTTCAAATGCCTGAGAAGCAGACCAAAAGACACAGGAGACCCTTTAATTACCAAAAACCATTCAGCTTCTCAAGGTGGCGTCCCAAAAGGCCTCAAAGAAAAACACTTTATTTAAATAATATAAAAGTGGCGTCCACTTTCAAGAAGAGAAAATATTTGAATAAAGAATAAATAAACTTATGATGAATGCGTACCCTTCATGGCCCCACATTAAAAACAACTTAAGTTATCTCCTTAGGCCAAGGTGGGGGTCAACAGTGAATTAAAACATAATGCCTTTAATTAAATAATTTTCGCCAAATAAAGCTTTATGAAGACCAAGCCAAAATATAACAACTGCTCCAACTGCAAGGAACTAAGAATAGACAACTGCAACTGCCACAACTAGCATTTACTAAAAATAGTAAATAACATGAAATGTCACAAAACTCCAAGCCAAGAAACCCTAATTTTCACCTCATTCCAGTCTACGGGTTCCGGAATAGACTGATGAACTGCAAGGCTAATCACTGATGAGAAGGGGACATTACAGTTGAGTTTATAGTATAAAATGTTCTAATACTCTTCTCCTTGCTTGTTTTGCAGGAGGAACATCGAGACCAAATGGCGATGACTTAGGAAGATGAAGCAAGTACTCCACGATTACATTTCAACCTCGTAGGAAGAAAAGTTGCGAAAAATGGCTAAGTGTTGAGACTTAGTATAACTCAAGTGACAAAGAAGAAGTTGAAGAACAACGTCAAAAAGAAGATTGAAAACAGTGTGAACGCATCTACAAACGGGAATCTTCTAGAAGATGGTGGCCATTAATTGCTCATTTATTGCCCCACTCTCCATTATGGCGGTTTTTAGAGCGAATCTTCTTTAAGGCTGAGGTGGCACAATCTGGGCCATCCAGCCGATTGTAATCTGAGTTGTCCGTTGGACTTGGCCATCTATAAAAGGGGGAGTCCCCCTCATTTGTATCTCATTAGAAAGTAGAGGTAGAGCTTAGAGATCAAACTAGAGAGTAGAGCAGAGGCACTTTAGTTGTAATATCTTAGCATAGCGTAGTTTGAAGAAGGAAAGTTTTCCTTTGAAAACTTTGTAAGAGATTGTTGCGAAAAACTATTGTAATAAAAGATCTTTCATTGAATGGTGAATTCATCTTTGTTATAAGTAGCTAGCAAGAT
The DNA here is from genome assembly GCA_007258455.2 of Sequoia sempervirens. Taxonomy (NCBI): domain Eukaryota; kingdom Viridiplantae; phylum Streptophyta; class Pinopsida; order Cupressales; family Cupressaceae; genus Sequoia; species Sequoia sempervirens. Next base: position 61,449 of record VDFB02284044.1, on the reverse strand, counting down.
TTCTTCATCCCTTCAACTTCAAGTAGCATAAAGTAGTGTAGTTTTCAGTTCATGCAAATTGTTTACTTTGGATTTGTGGTGTTTGATCGACGTAGCTTCTCTTTATCCATACCACTAGCGACTCGCTGACGGTGAGTTTGCCTTGCGTGGTCAATTGGATATCATTTCAAACTTAACTTCAATTGTGATTCGTATACTTGTATGCATCATTGTGATGGTACATGTATGTTGAATTATAATTTGAATATTCTTCGTTACTCCCTTGAAGATTGCACCGATTTTGCTGAAGCTGTCTGATGCGAGGCTAGGTGAAATCCGGTTGAAGTCTGTTGAAGTCGAGCTCCACATATCTTGCATTTAGAATAGAACATAAACTTCTTAGGCCCTACACTCATTTAATTTCAGTCCACTTCTGGTTAGGATTATGAAACTTGTGCTCACTTGCCAAATCATTTTAATTACACGAAAGCCCTTAGTCCGCTGTCTGCTGTCAACTGTCGAATAATTGTGTAAGTCCCCTTGAAATACCAGCAATATCACATCAAGCCAACTGAGACTATTCTCACTGAAGGAACCTTGGAGTTAAATGTATGATCTATCTCGCAATCTTAGCATGCAGGAAACTTTGTTCAAGAGAGGATAGAGTAGCCGTTGGCGACTTTATTCTGTGTTGGTGCGGTCGCGAAAACCACGTCAACAATTCCTACCACCAATTTAATCTCCAAGAGTTTCCTTTCTTTAGGGATCAATAGAACAAATTCCTTATCCAATAAACCCTCTTAAAGTGAATCCCTTCACCCCTCCTACACTTTTGTAGGGGAGCAAATAAGGGATGAAAATTCCCCCAAGAATGCCACCAATATACAACAAACAAAATTAAAAAAATTACTAAAATCCCATGAAACTACACTTGCCCCTGTGCCACTCCCAAGGGCGGCAAAATATGTGCCACATCCTCCTTATTTGTAGAGTCCTCCTATTGGGATTTCAATTAGTACCTTTGGAGTGCTTATTGGAAACGATTAGCTATTGCAAGTGTTATAGTACTGCTCCTTCGGATTATAGAGAGGAAGATCCCTCTTTGCTGATGTATTCGTAAAAAAGTACTAAGGTTTCTATCTTTTTTACTCAGCAGCAAGACACAAGGGTGCACAAAGACAATGCGCCGTAGCTAAGCTTTTCTCTAGTTTTTGCAGATCTTAACTACGACTAAACTAGCTTTTAATCTATCCTATCTCCCCAAGATAAACAAAGCATGAGGGCATAGGAGCGGGAATGGATGGTTGGATCACTTGAATCTGCCGTCTCCTTAGAATATGGCTGAAATATGCTAACCAATTTTTTGGCCACAGTTTTACACAATCACCAACACTTGGCCAACTTGATTAGCGTTAGCGCCAAATCCAAAACACTATCAAAGCAACTCTAACCAAGAATGAACCCTAAAACCACTTAAGGAAGAGGGCAGGCATATGGTCAGAGGATCCCTAGGATCCAAACTTGACACAGAAATAGAATGCAACTAAAACTGAAGATAAAACTCAACGCCAAGAATATGCACTCAAGATCCCAGTGAGGGCGAGGTGCTAACATATGGCGAAGTACTTATTACAAATTGAAAGAAAACTTAGGTGGATAACCAGCCATATAAAGAACTCCAACTACTAATTCATCCGCTGCGGCGAGCATCCACTCAAGAGTGGGGTTTCACCACTTGACAGTGGGTACAAGAGAGGTTAGATATTTATTCTCCACACTGGCGGTAAACCATCCAAGGGTACTTAATGTGAGAAATAAGAAATAATTGCAGCAATAAAGGACTGGAACAGTACTACTGTTTACAATCTTACAATGTAGAAAGAGAGCTGCAAATTACATGAATATTACAATGATAGAGAAGAATGCTAAGAAGAGGATAATGAATTCTATTAATGATTTAACAATCCAATGATGAAGTAAAGGCCAAAACTGAAAACTAATGCAATCTGATATGAAAAAACTGAGTTCTGGAAATTCTGATCAGCGAACAGATAACACCATGAAATGCTGATAACTTGATCAATTTACCTCCGAATGGAGTGAAATCAATTGCAATGAACCTCTGGAGGATAGGTGCCCATGCCATGATGGAGAAACAGCTTCAAAAAGCAAGTATTAATTTCTTTGCACAATTCCCAATGTCCATGAAATGGTACGACCCTTAGCAAGGGCAATTTGGCAAGGAAAAATCAAAAACTTCAAATAAAAATCTGAAACTCACTAGAAAGGGTCGCCCCAACCTTAGCAACAATATTCTGAAATACCCATAACAAAATTAAAATCATTCAAAGTGCTGGAAGTAAAATCGACCTTCAGCTGTGTAGAAACCAGCAACTCAAAATTGATAATAAACTCCAAAATTCTTCAACAGTAAGCTCAATCTGGTAGTCTAGATGAGAAGCAGCAATAAAACCAATTAGGTGTTGTCTTTCAAACACGAAATTGATTGGAATCTAGGAGGTAAGCATCCCTCGAAGAAATAATCACAATGTCATTTCAACAGCATAACTTTAGCAATTAACAATGGATGCAAATGCTGGAGCAGAACTTCACTTTTAAAGGAAAGGAGAAAACTCATCAACTTCCCTTCAAGGCATGCCAAAAGCCATTGAAGAAACTTTTCAAATTTCCAAAATTCATAATTCCTCAAGATGGCATCCCACTTCAAGGCAACATAAAAACTTTATTTAAAAATATTAAAACACCTTTATGAAGGCGTCCCTCTCCAAGCCCCTCTTTTAAACACAACTTAAAGTTATCCTCCTAGGCCAAGGGATCAACAAGGAAACATAACATTAATTGCCTTTTTTAATAAATAGTTGCCATCACTTCTACATTTTGAAAGCTACACCAAAAATTACCAACTGCTCCAACAAAAATAGAAACATATTGAAGCACTGCCAATAGGACCACTGCCAAAAAATAGTATTTACTATAAATAGTAAACACCCAGAAAAGCCTCAAACCTCCAAGCAAGGAAACCCTAATTTCCTCTCAACGAGCCTACGGGCCTCTAAAATAGGCTTCTAAGCAACTAAACTAATCACTGACAAGAAGGGGACATTACAATGGTCGAGCCTCTGAACTCTCGGATATATGCTGGGATAAGGTTTTATGCAAGCAAACACTCTTTACGGTAAGTTGGATCTAAGGCTTTCCAAGGAGGAGGGACCCCTGCCCGAGGTATAGGCTAAGGAATAGCTTACTTAGAAACAACAAATCACGATGATTTGGCTGACAAACTTGCTAAGGAGGAGGAACCCCTATCTGAAGTATAGGTTGAAAGACAATTCATTAAACAACATCATACGATAACTATTAATGACAAAGTATCCAAGGAGGAGGAACCATGTGCCCTTTGATTTCCTTCTTCAAGCTTTCTGAACAAATTACAAAGATTGGGACAGCAAAGGCACAAAATTATGCACAATTACGATCAACCAATTAACTCTCATTCAAGAGTGAACAAATAATCACTTTCAAACTTGTTGGCAACAATGGCGCAGCGATTTTGCATAGTAAGTAAAGGTTAAACAAATAATGAGCCCAAGGCTCTTATTTATAGAACTCAAAGGAGTAGGCAACCCTAAAATCTCCTTGAGTTAACAATTAGTTCTTGCCAATCAGCAAGATTTATTCCTATGTCTAAAAGTAGGTGAGCAATCAGTTAAATGGAAATCTACTTCAGTTAACTGAAACTAAACAAAGAGTCAACTGGAAACTACTTCAATTGACAGAAACTAAACAAAGGTGAACTTTATTACAAGGTGTGCCTCCAAAATAAACAACCACGTTTAGTGGAGATCTGAGATCCACAAATTATGGAAGTCAATTAGACATCCTCAATTAGTGGGATCTGATAATGCATGATCTGTGGGACGTGGAGTTAACTTGGAAAGGGGCATCAAGTTAACTTCAATCTCATTAATGCTACTTTGGAGGGTAGGACATCCTTCTTGAGGTGCCTTTACAACTCACCACTGGTCAACAGTGTCTCTATCCATTCGTTGACTTCCTCAGCTTCTGGGTAATTAATGCTTTGCAAGATGATGACATGGCGCTTTATCATTACTTCGCCTATCATGAGCTGATGCTAAAAGTCAATACACTGGGCAGCTGCCTCATCGAACTTGGTAGACAAAGCTGCCACTTTGGCTAACTTGCAACCAATGGGATCGTTGAGGAAGGTGTTGCGGATGACATCTTTGAATTGATTCTGCACTGTAACTAGCTCAAAGTACTCTCCTCCCTTGCGCTAATATTCTATGTGAGGGAAGGATATTACCAACATTCTTACGAAGTTGATAATATTTGCGACAACCCCTCGGTAGTCAATTGGTTCTACTAAATTAGCATCGTAGGCTTTCACCTTGTATGCTAGTTGTTCTTTCCAAGCAAAAAGATGTTGCTTGTTCTCTTCACTGAAGATTGATTCATATGCCAATTGCAAGTCTACAATTGTGGTTTCATCGCCTGGCCTCTTTTTTGCTATCTTTTGCTCCGACTATTGAATCTTTGCGCGGAGTCCATGTGCTTTATCCCTCAATTGGTATAGCTCCGCCAGTATACATCGTCCTCTAATAACAAAATCTTCCACTTGATCTCTCAAGTGTTTTCCATATGTCATCAACTGATGATGGTTCTGCTCTGCGAGAAGATCCAGCAATTCCTGTGGCAAGGTCGAGACGTTCGGGGTGTCATGCATTAAGCTAGAAATGTACATTCTCAACTATTGATTTTCAGCCTTTGAGGTTGCTTTGTCCTTTCCATCCTTAGCCATCCTCTCTTGGACATTCACTGAGGCAATTCCGAGAAGGTCTGCCTCCACCAGACGTGGTCTTTCTGAGGTTAAGTTTGGACAATGTGAAGTCCTCAACTTGTACCTCATGTATGTTTCTATCCTCAGGTGGGGCAGCAGTCTCTATGATGAACTCATGCTCTGCATTCCTTTCCACATGTACTTGCTTCTTCAATTTCTTTGTTGGCATGTCTTGTGGGACATGGTCGAACTCTGTGAAGTCAAGCTCATATGATGGCCTTTCCCTCTTCCTTCCTAGGAAACCCTCAAGCCAGGTAGAATCCCGGCTAGCCTCGCTGGAAGGAGGAATATTGGGCCCTTGAATGCCCGATGAATGAGACTGTGCTGGAGTGACGTCTCTCGGTGGAGAGTCCAAGTCGATGGGGACTTGTGACTGTTGTGACGGTGGTGATGTAGGCGGCTTTGTTTCTAACACAGGCACCATTTCTACTGCTGTTGCTTCTGCTATAGGCTCTGTCTCTGCAGTGACTATCTCAATCACAGGCTCTGGGGCAGCAATTCCCATGACTATCTCGGGTGTGTGTGTGGCTCTCTCCACATATAACCCCTGTGTTCTTCCCCTCGTATGTCCTGACATCCGCATCCCTTTGGGAGGATTGCTCCATTGCTTTTGCCTGGGCTTATTCTTTGACGTGGAAGGTAGTGTAGATTGAACCTGTGGCGGCTTTGTTCTGGGAAGTACTACCTTCCTTGTCCTCTTGCTGTCAAGGTAGAGTTGACTGTTTCTGACAACTCTACTCATTCTCTCCTCTATAGATGGGTTTTCTTTCAAGTACCAATCCACTCTTCCGAGTGGTTGTGAGTCCACTAAATCTATGAAGAACGAGGGGAGAATGACTTTCCCTTCATCATCAGATAAGCCCTCAATGTCTTCTGACATAAAGTCAGCAATTTGTGAGAGCCTGAACCTGCTATAGTTCCTTCTTTGTACCTCATACTCATCGTCACAATTGACCAAGTAATCTTCCCTAGAAGATTCATGTGATGAGCGTTGCTCAAGATGCGCTACATAGAGACCTCTAGGATCATATGACCTTCTCTCAACGAGGTATTTGAGATTGAGTCTCACCGTTTCTTGGCTCATCAACTTAGCATCTGCCATTGTTCGACATCTATAGAGTCCCATCTAAATGGGAAAGTTCACAGCTGGCTTCTTCTTTAGTCACAAGTGAGTGTGAACTTCAGCCAACTGCCTTAGTGTTGTGACCTTTTCACACATCGCCCCATTCAAAATGGGGACCCCTAAATTTTTTGCTCCATTATGGTCTTTTGGCTTTGGTTTTTGTCTTTCTCTCTCGTTCTACTTCTTTTCCGCTATCCGCTTTCTGGGGGACGCTCGCGTTTGCGAGCTTAAATCGAAAATTTGACCAAGAGCTCAAATTAGGGTTTCATATCTTTAGGTCACTTTGGGGTCAGACTGAGTCGGTTTGTCAGCTTTTGAGCCTAACATTGCTATTACAATGCTTTCAGCAAGCAACCCCTAAATTTTCACTGAATTCTGCCAATTTTCTATTTTTAGTGTCGGTTTAGGGTTGATTTTCTCAAAGATTTTCACATTTGAGCAGCTTCATTGCATTTTGAACCCTTCGAGTCCATTTCTGACAGAAATTTGAGCAAAAACGGACGACTTGCTATTTTTAGCAGTCCAGCTTCCAGAGCAGATTTCAGGGTCTACAGGTGATATTTTCTAATGCTTGTCCGGAGATTCCTTCTGGGTTTTTCGAAACTTTCGCAGTGATGTGACATGCAAAGCAAGATGACAACTTTCAGCATTTGGCCTTCGGAGGCCGATATTAGGGTTTGCATGCGGGATTTCTCAGCGCATGTCGGTATTTTCTTTCTGGGTTTTCAAAGGGCTTCGCGATGATGTAACATGCAAGTGTAACCGATCACTTTTCAGAAACTTGCTATTTTTAGCCAATACTCGCATGTTGGAGATTTTTCTGGGTTTTTCTGGGTTTTTCTGGGTTTTTCAAGATTCTTCGGGCAGTGTGACATGCAAATTCATCCAGCAGCCGGATGACCACTTTTCTGGCCACTTTCTAGTTTTAGCAGGTACCGCACAGGCAGCTGCTCAGCACTTCAGAGCTGCAAACTGATCGTCATACAACTGAAACGGGGACAAACGGAGCTCATCTGAGGAGCATGCACAAAATTAGGGTTTCAAGATTGAGAGCTAAAAATGAGGAGTCAAACACCAAAAGGTCCAAAACTGAAGTATCCATCATGATCAGCATCTTTCAAGAAGTCTGCTGGCAAAACTTGAAGGCAATCGGAGAACCTGCTATTTTTAGTAAGGTATTCCAGACAAGGGCTATAAATAGAAAGTTGATCTCGGCGTCAGCACAAACAAGCAAGGTCACCAACGAAGAGCGTACTGTCCAAATTTCAAGACAAACGGAGATAGGGAAGCCTCAGAAACGAATACTTACTATAAATAGTAAACAGCTATAATTGGCAGGTCAGCACCAGATCTCAGCGGGTACAAGTCAAACACGTGATGAGGGATCCTTGGCACAAATTTCAAGACGAATAGAGTTATAGAAGATGGGAAAGCGGATAATTGCTATTTTTAGCAAGAAATTAGGGTTTCCTAGAATCAAGGATAGAACAGGATAGTCCCTCAAGAACAACATCCAGTTACGATTACCATGTTTCAGGCATTCAACACATGAAATTTGGGGACATTCTGAGCAGTTTCTATTTTTAGCAGGTTGCTAAAAATAGCAGGTGTAAACAGGCATCAGGCACTGACAGCACAAGTCAGTCGGAATTCAGGACGAAGCAAAAATCAAGCTTTCTGAGGTCGGAATTCAGTTGACGGCGCAAAATTCAGAGAACTTTCTAAAACAGAAAGTCAGGGCGAATTAGGGTTGACTAAGGAAAGTCAACTCAAATCTGGCAGAGGGCATGAAATCCGCTAAAATGGATAAAATTTCAACTCCAGCATTGAGATTCACCTTGAAAAGCTGAAGAGGGGTGAAAATTGCCTAAGTCTGGAAAATTAGAAGTTGACATAGGGATATGCGCCCCTGTTGGATAGGAAAATTGACTAAGTCTGGAAAGTTGAAAGCTCCACTAGCTAAATGCGCCTCAGCCTGTGGAACCAAATTAAAAACACCAAGGCATATATGCGCCTGAGTTTGTGTTGGATAAGAAAATACTCTAAGGCATAAAAGGTAAAGGTTCCACCTATTAAATGCGCCCCCCTTGAAACTGGAAGTAGGCCATGTTATATGCGCCCAAGGTCAACTTAAAGTTGCTAAGTGTTAAATTGGAAGTACTACATGATAAATGCGCCTAAGAGGTTGGGATTAAAAGCTTTACATAACAAATGCGCCTCCATTTTGCAAGGAGCTTCTAAATTTTTCTAAGTATTGAGATTGGACGTTGCCCACCTCATATGCGCCTAAATCAAAAATGGAAGCCCATGGGTCAATTTGCGCCCCTCTTCAAAATGAAAGTTCCAGGTAGTAAATGCGCCCAAGCCAAAATGAAAGCTTGACTTGATATTTGCGCCTAGGCCAAAGTTGAAAGCTCTGGGTTCCATATGCGCCTCAAACATTCACATGGTCATTTGCGCCCCTGAAAGAAAAACATGTTGAAAATTTCCTAAGTCACAAATTGAAAAGGCAACACATGATTTGCGCCTCTAAACTCAACCTCCCATTTGCGCCTGGCAGTGTGAAAGATGATGGCTCGAAATTTGGCTAAGGCACAGTAGATGAAAGAAGACTAGTCTAAATGCGCCCAAGGCATAGATCGAAAGATTGATATGAAAAATACGTCCATGATAAATTGGAAGGCAAACACATGATTTGCACCTGGAGTGCAAAATGGAAGCAACACATATCATATGCGCCTAAAGACAAAGCTGAAAGCGCCCCACTCCAATATGCGTCCAAGTCAAAACTGGAAGATGCATTAGCAAAATGCGCCTGAAGAATAAGTCAAGGATTTCACTAAGTATTGAAGGCTGGAAGGAGCATGGTCCAAAGGCGCCAAAGGTATAGATTGGAAACTTGAAGTCCACCCTCTCAAATGCGCCCCTGAAGGTAGAGATACCATGAAATATCCTAAGGCGTTAGAAATTAAAAGCTTGCCCTCTAATATGCGCCTTTGCCTGGGAAGAAGAATATGAAAAAGTTTAAGTGTTGAATTAAAAGTTGCCAGTGTCAAATGCGCCTGGAAGGAAGTAGTTAAAATTTCACTAAGGCATTAAGAATGAAAGCATCAACATGCTAAATGCGCCCTCAACTGGATGGAGACCCTGTCAGATGCGCCCTTGAAAGCAACATGAAGAAGGTGGAAACTTCGCCTAAGTTATGAACTTGAAGTTGGCATGGTCAAATGCGCCTAGGGTGAAGTTTGAAGTTCCACTAGGGAAATGCGCTTCAACATGAAGAGGACTTGATAAAAATTGGCTAAGGCGTAAATTAGAAGCTCAAGCTTAGAAAATGCGCCCTTGAGACTGGAAATCCGCCTAAGTATTGAAATTAAAAGTTCTATATGCTAAATACGTCCCTCTTAAAACTAAATGCTCCAGATGCTAAGTACGCCCTCAACATTAAAGTATGCTATGTGATCTGCGAACACACAAGTGTAAAATACGCCTAGAGGGAGAAATAATGCAAAAATAAACTGAAAGGCGTTCAAAGTAAAGGCTTAAAAGCAAAGGATGATTTGATATTTGTCTAGGGCGTTTGATTTTGAAAATCAAAATGCGTTAATATTAAAAATTAAAAAAGGCGTTTGGAAGTTATATAATTTCTCCAGGCGATTAATTTTAATTTTTGCTTAAGACGGAGAAATTAATTAATTAATTATTTTCCTAAGTAAATTTTAAATTCCCCTTTTAATTTTAACCCACGAGATTTTTTTTTAAAAAAAATTCGGACGACTTTCAATCATGGGGAATTTATTTTGGATTAATTACGGATGGAAAATAAAATTGCCTAGCCATTTCAAAGTATTAATGTCGAATTTTCACAGGCACTGGAGAAATAAATTACAATGGCAATTAAATTAAATTTTTAATAAATTAAATATGCCATTTTAAAAGGCAATCGAGATAACTTCAAATCGGAGTAAAAATGATTTTCTCAAAATTACTAAAGATAACTGGCAGTCGGGAGAGAATTTTAAATTTGAATTGAGGAAAGAGTCTCCTTAAATAGCAAATTGTCATAACAACTGCAAGACGACTGGAATATTCCCTTTTAAATTTAGCAAATGCGTCAGTCATGATGAAGGGAATAAAAGACATCTGCTAAAATTAGCACCAGCTTTTGGCTATAAAATCCGGAAGATTTTCATTCTCATCTCACAAGATTCGAAGCTGAGATTTATGCTGGTGAGTTGAGTTGTGAGATTTAATTTGAGAGTTGCTGAAAGTGTGAAGTGTTAAGTTCGATTTTTGCAAGAGATTGAAGTTGCTGAAAGTTGATTTCTTGAAGTTGCTGAGATTCAGAGTTGCGAAGTGCTGCGATTCGAAAAGAAAGTTTGAAGGGTTAAGCATTTTTATTTCTTCACGTTGCTGAGGTAAGTATTCGAAGTTGCTGGGACTTATTAGTTTGCTGAAAGTTGAAATGTTTTCGAAGTTGAAAGTTGAAAAGGCTGAAATTACTTGAGCTTTAAATTTTCTGAAGTTGATGAATGTCTGAATCAAGTCGAATTTAAAATTGCTTAAATCTTCGAAGTTGCTGATGTATAACTGTCGAAGAGCTGATTTGAACTTGATAATTTACAGCTTCAAGCTTCTTGATTTAAATTTTTGAAGTTGCTGATTTTTCGAAGAGCTGATTTGAAACTTGACAACTTATAACTTTCGAATTCACTGATTTTAATTCTTCGAAGTTGCTGTTGTATAACTTTCGAAGTTGATGATTTAAATGTTGTTGAAGCTTAATACTCTTTCCGAAGTTGGAATTTCTGGAGATAAGTTTATTTTGACTGCAAGTTGCTGAAATTCGAAGTAAAAATACGCCAAGGATCGAAGTTGAAGTTGGTTGCTGAAGCTATTAACTCACGTTTATTCTCGCAGCCAACTCCACTCGCCAGCCACCTCGTGATTTTCATTTTAAAAGTTGGAAATGTAACGTTGCTTCTTGTCTTGCAGATGGCTGATGGACGAAAGGCTGATGTTGCTGGAACTAGCAAGGCTGGCGCCAAGGCTGCAAACAACGAAGCTGTCAAAGAGAACGCCTCCAGGCAGGCGATTATCAAAGGTCTGAAGAAGTCTTTCATTCCAGAATCAAAGATCATGTCGAAGTTCGGAAACCTGACGGACACCAACCTTGGGCCTTTCAACCTCGATGCCTTCACGCGCAGAATGTATGGGCAAGGTGGCAATCTTCCGACTGATGCATCGCACAACATTGTGAGGAGCGGGTTGTACGCAGCAGCGGGATTTCAGCCGGCGGTTCGTTGTCCGGAGCTAATCCTGAAGTGTGCCAACTTTTACAGCCCGGAGGATCGGACTATCGTATCTCCAGATGGTATGATACTAGCCAACTTCGCTCCTGATGCTATTGGTGAGGCGTTTGGGATACTGGCTACTGAAAATATGTTATATAAATCCAAGGCAAAGGCTGACAAGATGTACGCCACGTCCTTCGACAAGTGCATGAAAAGGATAAACACCACTTGGATGAGAAATCCAAAGCCTCCTGCTGCCAGGCTGCCAAAGCAGATAATCTCAGAAGAGCTGAAGCAAGAGTACTGCGATATCATTATGCTGCTCAGCAGAGTTAATGGCAGCCCACAGTCGTTTGTGTTCGAACCTTGGATGTTCTTCTACATCAGTGTGGTGCTCGAAGGAAAGGAGACAGTGAACTGGGCAAAGATGATAAGCGACAATATTGATGAATAGTTCCAGAATTTGAAAAGAACGAGGACATTCTATATGAGCTCGTATGTTATTTACATGCTTGCTCGAATGACAAAGTATAGAGGGCTGGCATACCAGGAGCCAATTGGCTGTGGATACAATCAATTCAAGATTCACCAGTCCTGCAGACAGTTGCATCTTACGCACACAGGTGACTTCCAGAGAGTCAATGATGCCTTCACTATGTATATCACAAGAACTCTTCAGCAGAGGTTGCAGCAGAGAATGTCCGAAGAGGCACAGATGCTGATAGAAGAATATGGGTGTTGGTTCGTCCAATTCCCGAAGTTTACCTATTTGAGGCTGCCAGGGTACGATTCATATGTCTACAAGTTACCTAGGTACCCTACCAACAGGATGATACTACTTGAGTTGTCTAGGCAATTGGTGGCCTACGACAAAATCATAAGGCGAAAGAAGAAGGGAGGCCTGCAGTTTCCCATTGTGTTGGGAAATTCACTTGAAGAATGCCCCACGTTGCAGGCAGCCAAGGAGGCTGAGGCTGAATTGAAATTCTATAAGTTAACTCTTTATACCAGCCGACAAGATTTTGATCCTAAGGGAAAGATCGGGACGGTGCAAGGTGTAGAATACAGGCACAAGGCTCACTTGGAAGACTTTTGGGCAAATGCTGGAAGTGAGGCCGAGATTAGGAAAAGAACGTTTTCAAGGTTGCCACTCAAGATGATTAGAGAATGCGAAGTAATTCAAGTGCCAGATCAAGTTGAGGAAGATACCAGGGTAATCCACCCGGATTATGAAGCAGTAAAGAACACTTCGTTTCCACCAGTAGATTGGGCCGAGCCAGAGATCACGGATTTGGACACCTTGTCAATCCCCGTCTTGACTTTCACAAAGGCTTGGGTGGAGGAACGTGTTTACAGATTAAGGAGGAGGTCAGTTGCTTTCACATACGACCTCATGGGAGACAAAAGGCCACCAGTGTCGGCGAAGAGAAAGAAACAGATTGCCCAACCTTCGGAGCCGCAGCCACCACAAGAAGAGCCACAACCACGGCAAGAGGAACCTGTTCAGCCAGAGCCTCAAGGATCGGAGGACACGTCATCGACTCAGTTGGTGTCCCATTCCTCCAGTGTGCGCGAAGTTTCACTATTTGCAAATCAGAGGGCACGAGGGAACGAAGAGCCAGAGGTTGGGGAAGTTAACCAACCAATGCCAAGGGAGTTGGATACCCAAAGCGCCAATGATCCTAAGGGTGCCAATAAACCAGATGAAGGGGAAGAAATGGATACGGACACCCACTTCGACTATTCCTTCGGAGATGAAGACGTTGGAGCTCGTGAAGAAAGCGATCAGGACATTGAAATAATTGAGCCCCAACGGAATGTTGCTCGAGAAGAAGTCCGTGAAGTGGAGGCAACTGAGGAGCAGCCCCTCATCATTTATGATATTCAATGCAATTGGCTTTCACAGGCAATCAGGAGGGACCAGGATGATGATGCGGACCTAGCAGTTGAGATGGAAGAGCTTCTGAACAGGACTAGCAAATCGCCCAAAAGGAAAAGAGCAAGAAAGTATACAAGGATGGAAACTAATGAGGCAGGTTCATGCAACCTTCACATTGCTATTCCAAGAGAAGATTATAGTTTAGGTGATGCCATGCCAGAAAATTACACAATCACCACAGTTGAGTTGGGACGTCCTTCCGGAGTTCAAGTGGTCGAAGAAGCTGAAAGCTCATTCCAAGCATTGAAGGACAGGCTGGTGAAGAAGGAAGGAAAATACAAGAGATTGAAGAAAGAGCACAAGGCGCTGGTCCAATATGTGCAACATTTGGCGTATCCAGTCGTTCAAGAGAATCCAGTGGTGGAGCTTCCGTCCGAATTACCACGAGAGCCAATCAGTGGGCTTGAAGAGATAAAGAGGGCTGTACGAGAAGGAGATAAGTGGGTAAGCGGTGTCCATACTAAGGTAGAAAAGTTTATGGCCGATCTTGTCTCAGCATTTCAGAATGCATCTGGCATCCTTTCGCGCCTAGATAATGTCGAGCAAGCTTGGGGAGACACTCACATTTTTCAAGACAAAACTATCCCTCGCTTGGCTGTTTTGATGCGTGTGCCCACGCAGACTTTGGTGAATGAAGGTGTGATCCAGGCGGGTGACAGATATGACTTTCGGGGGTGGCATTCGGCGGCGTTCACTGGGAAGAGTTTCTTTGACACTGCAGCTATGGAGTCCTCCAGGATCAGAAAGGCTATGAGGAATATTCACGAGAGTATCCTCAACACGTTGGAGGCAGTGTTCGCAAGGAGGCTTACTCATGAGGAGGTTGAAGTTGAAGGGTTAAAGGTGAGGTTGCAGCCATTCTTTTCTGAGATGAGGACGTTTTCCCAGCTGGATTTTGAAAACATCTCTACATTTTCAACGATCATTCAGAGCACGCAAGATTCTATTGAGACTTGGGGAAAATCTTGTGAAAAGCATGAGCAAATGGTGGCAATCTTGGAGTACCAGCTAAATCTTACCCCAGCGATTTCTGAAGAGGAGGTTGATGAGGTGCTGGCGCGATTCGTAGCGTACGCGGTCAGAGAGAAGGACAAGGGAATCCGAGTCATGGACGAGAATCTTCTAGAAGGGTAGTGGGCATTAATTGCTCATGGTGGTCAAAGGAGGAATATGCTATTTTTGGGAGCATTTATGACGCCACTCCTCCACCTTCTAGCAGTTTTTAGGGCAAACTCGTCTAGGGCTGAGGTGGCTCAATCTGAGCCCTCCATTGTAATTCGATCTGGACCGTCCATTGGAACTGGCCAGCTATAAAAGGGGGAGTCCCCCTCATTTGTAATCTAATAGTTAGAATCAGAGAATAGTGAGTATAGTGGATTTGAAGCAGAATAGAGAGTAGATACTTTTGAGTTAGAATAGTTTTCATTTGCATTGTTGAAGAAGAAGGGGAATTCTCCCATTGAGAATTTTGTAAGAGATTGTCACAAAAGGCTAATCATAATAAAGCATTTCATTGATGGTGAATTCAAACTTTGTTGTGAGCAGTTAGTGAGGTTTCTTCTTCCTTTGACTTCAACTAGGATTTAATTTCATGCTAATAGTTAGACATGGATGTTTATGTTTAATGTAAGTGAGCTTCTTTATCCATACCACTAACGATCTTGCTGATGGTAAGCTCGTCCTGCGTGGTCAACTGGAACATTTTACACTTAACTTCGATCAAGGTTCATGTGTAGTTATGCATCGTTGTGATGGTAGTTGCACTATTGAATCATGATTTGAACACCTTTCATATCCTTTGAAGATTGCACTTACTTTGTTGAAGCTGTCCAACAGGAGGCTAGACAATGTTTGTTGAAGTTCATTGAAGTTGAGCATAACATTCTTTGCATTTAGATTAGGGTTTAGATTTTAAAAATCTCTGCAGCCATTCAAATTCCGCATAATTTTGGTTAGTTTTAGGAAATTTGCACTCTAAAGCCAAATCATTCGCACAAAATCCCTTTCCAAAAGCATATATTGGTTGTTACTACACGCATTCAGAACAATTACGTAAGTCCCCTCGTAAGAACACAGCAAATACACATCAACCAAACTGGGTCTATTCGCATTAAAGGAACCTTGGAGTTGAAAGCGTGATCTCACTTGCAATCTTAGCACGCTGAATACTTTGTTCAAGAGAGAATAGAGTATCCATTGGGAAACTTTGTTCTGCTGATTGGTGCGGTCACGAAAATCATATCAACACTTAGGAACTCCATGAAAACTACCCTATCTGATGGGTAGCGTGGCATCATGGCATGATGACCATTGTAACCATGCACGCATATGTAGGTGAAAGTGGGGAATTGGATAAACCAATCCGCCTAGTCCACCATTGCCTCCTTGGTTGCTTGTGAAATACGCGCGTGCATCTCATGGTCGAGATCTCGTACAGTGTGCATAATGAAAAGGTCACTTGTCCGTTTGAAGTGTCTTTCCGCTTGAGTAAACTCAAGACGCGAAAAGTGTTCATGGACCTTTTGCACACCTAGGGTCCCCACATTGTTTAGCGCCTTGAACTCGCCTTGGAAGGCAATCAAGTATACCAGGTAGGAACACATGTGGAACCTATGAGCCTCGAGAAACCCAGTAATTTGCTGGTAGAGTGTGTCACTGATCAGGGTGGCCCAGTCGTAATGTTCCCTTTTGCTGATAATCTTGGCAATGACGTAGTACATCCACGACTGAAACTAATTGCCCTCTTCCTGTCCAGTGATTTTGCTGAGTAGAGTGATCAACACTGCATACTCGTCTTTGAATTCCCCTCTTCCAACCAATTTAGGCAAGTTGGTCTTTTTCACCTTCAACCATTTTTCTGCCATTATTCCTTGGCATTTAGCTTTGGCTGCCTCGAATGCTCTATCGCATTTTGTCTCTAATATACCACGTTGGTAGGGCATGGTGGAATATCAAAACATTTTTCAATGTCCTTTGGCTTCAAACTGCAGATTACCCTCCCATCCACTGATCTGATTTCTCTCATGGTAGGATTGTAATGCTTAACGCAAGCGATTACAAGCTCCACACTCTGTAATGTGATGGGGATGGACGCAACCTGAAGCAACCCGAATTCTTCTATGTTTTGTAATGTGATTTGATTCATGCCCTCCAAATCTTCTAGATCAACCACCGGGTTCACTTGATGCAAGTCTGTGTCAGTCGTTTTTGGGAAATCATGGTACAAGGTCATCTTGGTCTTGTATTGCACCTAAGAAAACTGCATCCTGAAAAACTTAAAGATTGACTGTGCACATGACCCTGTTCTAACAATCTTTGAAAAACCCCTAAAAATAGCGCCTATCAAGAAGTATTTTTCCGGAAAAAATCTGGCACATGGGTTTTGTTCGTGCTTCAATGCTGAACAAACCCAATTCCTCGGATTTTTTATCCGGAGACTTTTTAGGAAAAAACCCCAAAAATAGGGGCAGCAAGTTTGTTGTTTCTGGAAAATTTGATGAGATGGGTTTTACTGGAAGATTATTCTGATCATACCCAGTTGGTCAGATCTATGGTAGCCTGTTGATTTCTGTGACATGCAAGAAAACCTAAGACAAGAAAAGAGGAAGTAGAGAAGAGGTGGATTGGAAGTTATTAGCTGCCTCCCTAAGAAAATTTGTCTCTGAATCCAACCTCTGAGAAGAAATCTTCTTATGCCTCTAATCTTCAAAAAATATTGAAGAATGCTCAAAAATCCTTGCCAGATCTTAAAAAGACGTCCTTGAGAGCTACTTGTTGTTTTGATCTTCAACCTGCAAAAGAGATAATGAAAAAGGGACGCCTAGAGTTGATAAATAGTGATTCAAGCCTGAATCCTTGAAGTTTGGGCACCAACTCATGTTTTAAGCCTGATTAGGCCTGATCTGGAGTTCAAAAAGTTGATTTCCACTGATCATGGGATGATTTGGCCAAGTTTTCCTCCAAAATATCTTAATTGAAGTCAACAAACCTTGCCTTGACCATTTTAGGTGTCCTTTTTTGAGTTTGAGTACTTTTTTTACTATTTTGCAAATTGAGGTGCCTTTGTTTGATCTTCGCTCCTGGTTGATCAATTGATCCTAAGTAGTTGTTGATAGATTCGTTATCGAGCTGGAACCATGATGAAGAGATGTGCCTGGGAGATGTTAAGTGATAGGGTAGGGTTGGATGAGACTCTCACAGTCCCATGCTCAGGTCCTTGCTCTCAAGAACTTCTAGGTGACTCCTTCACCATAACCTATAGGTCCTATCACAAGTATAGGCACCCCTAGTATTTACTGGCCAACCCCTCTATCAATGTTACTCCATACTACCAAGCCATTCTTGGTGCCTTGCCACTTCCACTCCTTGACCCTTAATCTTCCCTAAAGGCCAATTTCTCTTAACACTTAACTTGATTCTTGCAGGGGTGTGTAGACGTTGTAATAGCTTCAAGATGGTCAAACTAGGGTTTTTGTTCCACCACAAGACTCCAACTAACCATCGCTTTCACAAAATCCCCTCCTAGGGTTTGAAAAGGCTACAAGCCTAGAGCCCCAATTAGGCCTCTGAACAGAGATAAAGGCAATTTTCTTCTAAACCCACCAAAGGACCTAGGTTCTTTGTTTAGAGTTTGTATTTCTCATGCCTACACCTCAAGGATTTTTAGGGTTTTAAGCCTGCACAGCCTGTGCACTGTCCACACACAAAAATGGCCAAAACCCTAGGGTTTTTAAGCTTTTCAATGCTGTTTTCAGACTGTTAAAAAGTTCTCACTCCAAATGAATTGGCAGAGCCTCCCCCTGATCACCATGCATTGCCAAGACCTCCAACAAAATTCTCCAAAAAGAATTTCTCCAAGATCTCAACTCCCCTGCAAGATATGAGTCTTTTTCTCACTGTCTTCCCTAGCCGGACCCTGCCTGGCTCGCCTAGGGCATGATTTTGCTAGCATCTCCTAAACTCCCACAAGCCCTACAAACTATCATATTTACACTAAGGGAGCCTAGACACTATTCCCAAAAGGGCCGTACAATTTGTACGGTGGGAAAGTGCTCTAGGACTCCATTTTCTCAAAACTGCCTGATACAGGCCAGAAAAAGACAGGAAACAGACTATTTACAAATACAAGATGAAAATGATTTACAAAGACAAAAAGATTGCCACACGAAGCTTGCACATTGTTCACACTACATTTTTCAAACAAAGTAACAGCAAATTTACTCCATTAAAGCTCAATATGAATGCAAAACTCAGAAAACTGTCTTTTAGAACGCTGTTTCCCTCAACTTCTCAAAATGTCACTTCAACAACAATACCTCCAACCCTATTTCATGGTCGAGCCATGTCTTAAATAGGCCCCCAAAACAACTAAGTTCTTCTTGTCGAACCCATAGATGACCTAATGATGCAATTTATAAAACCCA
This sequence comes from Sequoia sempervirens, assembly GCA_007258455.2. Classification (NCBI taxonomy): domain Eukaryota; kingdom Viridiplantae; phylum Streptophyta; class Pinopsida; order Cupressales; family Cupressaceae; genus Sequoia; species Sequoia sempervirens. The sequence goes on along the minus strand of VDFB02284044.1, from coordinate 42,812 downwards.
TTGTGTTTTCTAACCTTTGACAAGGTTGGCAACCTAGACAAGTTAGAGCTTCAAAACCCATCCATGCTTTCCACCTCCCAATCCATTGATCACAACAGATCAAGTTTTATTCCTAATCCACCAAATGTTAACAAAATGGTCAACATGACCTAAAGATAACACAACCAAAATAGAACTTCATACAAAACTTCTAGAAAACCTAATAGTTTCCAGGTGCTCCTGCACCATTAAGTCAACAAACTGAGTTTGAGGCTCCAAAAGACTGGGCACCTTTCTCCAGTAGGGGCGCTTTTGCACTTGCCTTAGTCAATTTTCAATGCCTTTTCTTCAATTTCTCCATTTAGACCCTTCGTGCTTTGACAATTTGACGATTCATCTTCAATCCTCAGGTGAGTTTCCAGCTCTCGAAAGTCAGTTTAAGGCCTCAAGAAGCAAGGGCGCCTTTCTCCAGTAGGGGCGCTTTTGACTTTTTGACCAGTGATTTTGAAGTTATAAACTGCCTCATTTGGATCTCTGTCGTCAGATGATTGCCTTGTTAGATGTCTTCACTAACGGTTTCATTGTCGAGATCGATCAATATAGAGGAGATCATCCTGGAGGTCCTTCAACAAATTGACTGCATCTGAATGCCCAAAAGAGAGGGCGCCTTTCTTCAGCAAGGGCGCCTTTTTCATGCTAGGCAGCCATTTTGGATGTTTCTCGATAACAACCTCTTCGTACTCTGTCGATGTTTGTCGGTGATCACTGAATCAAATGATCTTGCTGAATGTTTCGTTGTCGAGCCAGCAAGAAAGCGAAGAGGATGACTACCTCGGACAATTCAGGTGACTGCATTTGGCTCCTGAGTTTTAAGTGCGCCTTTCTCCAATAGGGGCGCTTTTGGCACTTTTGCCTGAATTCTCCTTGGTAGCATTTCCAGAGTTAGCCAAATTTTGGCCTTTTTCAATTTCCAGAATCTCCTCCATCAAACGGCATCTTTTTAATCCTTTTTCGCCATGGTTGCGTTGTTGAAGCTTTTGAAGCTTAGCTTTCAGCACCTGGTACCGGCCAATCTGCCATTAATGGCTGCAAAGCTCCTAACTCTGTTCCTAAAAAATAGAAATAGACCCACCAGAGTAAAATATGTCTTTTGATGATTCTAACTTGACCAGTGTGATTGTGAAGTCGATTAATCCTATCAAAATCATTTTCAATCATTTCCGGGAAGGTCCTATTTTCAAGGATTTCCCTGAAAATAGGGGTTTGAAACCCTAATTTTCAATTTTTTAGAATTTTACACATATGTTCCTTGACAGAAACCCACAAAGACCTTATGTTTGGTTTGACCTAAAACAAACTTTTGACGGCATTTTGACATGATTTAGCTCAATTTAAGCAAAATGCCAAAAATTTATTTTGGGTACAACACCTCCTTAGCTTCCCCCTCCCTAAACTTCTCCACAACTTCCTTGAGAGGATAAAACTCTAAAAAATTGCAAATGAAATCCTATGAGTCAAAGGCCACTGCAAATGAATAGAAACTTTAACTAATTCACAAGACCCTTTGCCAATCCAAGTCAAGTGTCCGGATAAAGGAAGTGATGGATGGAGAGTATCAGCACACACGTTCTAATCTCCACTACTGAAACCCTCCACCACTTGCTTACCACCAATTGAGCACAAGCATGCGTGCACCATCTTTCCACCCCACAAATATTATTACTATTATTTATTTATATATTGACAGTTTTGAGTGTTAATAACAAACTAGATGATAGTTTTAATTCAAGGACAATCTTCACACTATCTCAAGCACCACCACCCATCCTAGCGATCATTCTTGAAGGCTCCGCCCCCTTTGAAAACTAGGAAATGAACACACTGGCCTGTTCTCTATTCATTCTACTAAAGCAAGAATAGTAGGGAGAAGGATGAGGCATGTAGAGTGCTAAAGGAATCCTCAGTCACCTAGAAAAAGGGCAAGGTCACAGTTAGGGATAGTTCACCCAGCAATAAAAAATGTCTTTCAACTTGCCCTTGCAACAGGGCAGGAGTAAGGCTGCAGAGTGTCTTGATTAGCTGAATAAGATTCTAATGTTTCTATTTCTATCCGATACTCTTGAAGATGTTTGCTGTCGTAAAAGTAACAAATATGTATGTCAGCTGATTAAAACTGTCTGTTCACTGTGATAACCTTACTGCACACTCTATTCATCCAGATATGAATACAATATTTTGTCAATAAAAATAATAATAGTATTGATATGCAAAATAAAACCAACAGAAGCTCTTGTATTAACTATAACAAATCCTCTAAACCAAAACATAAGGAGTCGGTATTTAAAAATAATTCGGAAAAAAACGAACCAAATGCTCTGATTATATGCATGAGAATGATGAATAATCTCTTCAGACACTATTTTGGCAAATATGTTGCAGCATTTCTTGAAAATATCTCAATTTACAGTAAAAGGAAAGCATAGACATTTGACATTTAGAAATAGTCATGAATCTCCTTCTGCAAGCTAAACTTTATGCCAATTTTCCCAAATGTTTTCTTTTCAAACAGGCGATGGAATATTTTGGACACAGCCAATGGATACAAATGTGAAGAAATAAATACCTCAAGCCCAGGAGTGTATCTACCATGAGGTGTTGCTGAGTACAAGCCCAAGCATGTGAAGACTATAGTAGAAAAAAATTCAAAAACCATTAGATCATTCATAATATTACAACATACAATAACACAAGGGCTAATGAACTAAAGAAAAAACCACTTCAAAAATATGCTACTAGTATATGTAAACCTCAAAAACCATGATTAGATGATTCTCAAAAACAATAATATACCATCTGCAAAGTTAAGACCAATAGCTTTGATTGTAACTTGAACTTCACCGATCGATGGAGAAGATAGCTCCTCTTGCACCTAGTAATAAACTTAATGTAAAAAATTTGGACAAATGAAGGCATCTTTTAACTTCAAGCTTTGTTGTTTATTCAAAATTCTGGAACCACTTAGCACAGTTTACAACCTCTGCAATATAACGATATTGCAATAATCAATTTTATTCCAATATTTCTTTCTGTGCAAACAAAGACTTTCTCACCAGTTTAAGATCAGATATCCTCCCGGCACGTTCTGCACTGCAAAAAGAAGATTGCTAAATTGAATTATTTGGTCATTAGAAATGTGTGAACTTCGAAATGCCAAAAATATATCAATAGCTATGGCTTAATGTATTAAAGATCAAATATAACCAGTAGATGCAGATCACTTGCATGACATATTTGCCCAACCCGACCATTGATATAGTGGATACAATGAACAAAGCATGCATTGTGCAATGCTGAATGCAAAAGTTTAAACTACAACCATTAACAGACAAGTACAAGAGTGTTAATAATCTAAAGCCAAGGATGAATCCTTGTAGAAGAAGACATGCAGTCATATGGTTAAACAAAAGACGTGAACACAAATAAATCTATATTTGTGACAATTACCTTAAGAAAATGAATAGAATCAATGGCCAATACCTTACGAGTACCATTTCTAAAATTTACATGTTTTCAAGGGTTCCTTTCCAATATTGAAGCCAACATTATAACAAAGAAGATTGGTAAATATTCGATGTATTAACAAAGGAGATGAAGGCTCCTTAAATAGATTTACAAAGACAATGTTTCTAAAAGAAACAAATGTAAACAGAAGACGAAAATAGAAACTATCTAACCTAACTAAGATGACCATTATATTATTTAATATATTTAATACCCTCCCTTAATGGTCATCTATCTAACTACCCACAGAAACAAAGAAGGCTGCCCCCTTCTATTCAGAACGCTTCTACAACAAAAGACAAGAGCCTGCCACTGACTTTGCCACTTGAGATGAGTCTGCCACCAACTCTCCTAGAAACTACAGAACTTCTGGAAATAACCAAAAATCATCACAAAATGTCCAACCTAATGTTGGGTAACAAAGCTGTCCCTCCCTGTAGCCAGAGACACCGAAAAACAACTGCCACGATTTTGAGGAAAAATCGGCAAACCCTCCAAAATTTTGCAGATGAGCACGATGCTCCAGAACAGACTGCAAGAAACCACGATTTTTGAGGAAAAAATCGCAAAACCCTAAAACTTAAGTTTACAAAGCATCGTTTTTTTGGAAAAAAATGGTAAAAACCCACAAAGGAATCCCACACAACTCTACGAATTACAAAAGCTCAGAAACAATTTTTTGAGGATAAAATCAAAAAACCAAACAAGTAGCTGGCACAAAATCCGAAAAATGGATCAGCATACATAACATCGTTTTGAAGGAAAAACAGTAAAACCTTTCCAGAAACCAGAGAGCCCTCTCGAACTACGAAAACCCTAACTAGGGCATACAAGAGCAAACCCTTAATTTTTGAGGAAAAAAAATTATAAACCCTCCCATGATTTTTTCAGGCAAAAAATCAAAAAACTAAAACCCAAGTATAATTTTTTTATAGGGACAAAAATTGTAAGACCCATCAAAAATTTTAAGGGATAAAAATATTAAAACCCAGTATTAATTGTTTAAGGAGAAAATTTAGAAAACCCACCAAGCAGATTTTTTTTTAAGGGACAAAAAATATTAAAAACCCAACACTAATTTTTTAAGGAGAAAAATTAGAAAACCCATCACTAGAAGCTCACAAAATATACATCAAGAGCTCACAAAATGATGCCCAGCAAATGAAATGCGCCCAAAAATGAGCCAACGCATGATTAAAAATACCCACGAAACCATGCCAAAATCCAAAAAACACCCAGAAAAAACATGCCAAAAAATCACCGAAGAGCTGAGTCGGGCGCAAGCAAAGAGTCATAGGAAAGAACCACGAAAAACAGAAATCTGCCAAAAATCTTCAATTCGCGATTTTCACAAGGAAAATGTGCTTTTATATTTCAAATCCGTAATTTTTTAGAGCCCGTGCGTGCCAAATAATCACACCAGAAAAAGAAAAAAATGACGATAAATGGCTTAAAAAAACTTTCGAAAATTTTTGGAAATAAATTCCAGGTAAAAAGAGGCTCCGAATTTTTTTATTAAAAAATTTGCCAAAATTTATGAAACCCCATCAACCCGCTATGATACCATATAACAAAGAAGATTGGTAAATATTTGATGTATTAACAAAGGACACAAAGGCTCCTTAAATAGATTTACAAAGACAATGTTTCTAAAAGAAACAAACATAAACAAAAGACGAAAATAGAAACTATCTAATAAGATGACCATTATATTATTTAATATATTTAATAAACATGGGAGACAAACTAGAGCTTTATGAGTTTTAAATTATGGCTAGAACCATTTTGATGGCCTTGATCTTTGCATTGGAGCAAATGTTTCCTTATAATCAATGCCTTTCTTCTATGCATAGCCCTTGGCCACAAGTTGGGCCTTAAACTTGTCAATACTTTCATTTGCTTTATATTTTATCTTGAACACTCATTTGCATCAAATAGCTTTCTTCCTTGGCGGAAGATCAACACGTTCCGAAGTATTTTTTTTCACCAATGCCTAGTATTTTGCTTCCATGGGATTTTTCTAGGACTGTGACTTAAGAGCCAATTTTACTATTTTTGGTTTCGTGATGTATCATTGTTCACATTAAATGCAAAGTTTACTTCCTCACAAGCTTCGCTATGATTCTTTGGCCCTAAAGAAGACATATCAAAAACTACATCTAACTTTGTGTCCTTCCTAGTGGTGTAATACCACTCAATTTTGTGCACAACAAATAAGGACGAGGATGGAGGTTATTCTGTCCTAAACAAAATTTTCACCACCTTCTTCATGTTCGACGCCCACAACTTTGTCTTCTACACTCTCACATATCTTTTGTGTTTGTTTTGAAGCAGCAAATGGTGACATAGGCGTGTTGCAAGTTTAAAACCACTCTCCTCCTTGAAGGTAACATCTTTGTTGATATGTAACTTCTTTGTAGTTGGATCCATGAGTCGATAAGCCTTCAACTCTAATCTATATCCAAGAAAGATACACTTAAAGGACTCGTTATCCAGCTTCTTCCTTTCTATCCTAGGGATATGCATGAAAATTGTACACCCAAACACCTTGAGGTGTGATATGGAAGGATTTTTTTGGGTCTAAGCTTCTCCAAGAGTGATCTCATGGAGCTTTTTTGTGGGTACCTTGCTCAACAAATACACTACTATATGAAATGCTTCTGTCAAAAATGCAAGAACCAAATCTACATCCTTAACATACTTCACACTATTTCTACGATAGTGCAATTACGCCTCTTTACAACACCATTTTGGTGAGACATAGATGTAGTGATCAGCTATCTTTTTATCGTGTGTTCTTTTAGATAGTCTGAGAACTCATTGCAGTGAATTTCCTCCTTGATCTGAGTGGATTGCCTCAACAAGGTATCTAAATGACCTTTCAACAAGAGCTTGAAATTATTTGAAATTTTCAAATGTTTGAGCTTTTCCAATCAAGTAGTATACTCACATCTTCCTACTATGATAATCCACAAATAGTTGAAGTATTGAGCATGATTATGACTTGGTGTCATTGGTCTACACAAAACGATATGCACCAAATTAAAAGAACCATGGGCTTGCATTTCAGCAACAAGAAAGGGAGCCCGATACTATCCCCAAAAAGATAGTTGGAGCAAAGATTTTCTCTTTTCTAGATGAAGGGAAGATCTCACACCATGTCATGTCCATTCAAAGCTAGAAGATAGCCAATGCTAAGATGACCAAATCTTTTGTGCCAAAGTGTGGTGGATGAATGTGCCTTCATTGCTATGGCTTTGTCTTCATGTGAAACATCAATAAGTTGAAATATTTTCCCAACCCCTAAGGCACAAGCAACACTGTTTGATTTTGAGATTTGTCTTGAACAAGACATAGCTTCTCAACATCATATTAATTAAACTCTACTTTCAAGATGTATCAGTGTTCCACGGAGTTTCGGGGACGGGGAAGGGGGGATGGCGGGGGATGGGAGACGGGGGGCCTAAGTTTGGGGACATGAGGGGGACAGTGGGGGGATGGCGGCGGGGGGTTCACGCTAAAATACATATAGTACTTGAAAAAATAGTTATAAAAAGATGTATAACAATATAATTACATAACTGTAGAAGCCTAAGGAATATGTAAAGTTAACACATAAAAACAAACTTAAAACTTAAAAGATTAACTATTTAAACACAATAACACATTGCAATAATATATCATTTCATTGAACTAGTGAACCACTGAACATTGAATTTGAAAATCAAGATATAGACATTGGAAAATGCAACAAGAACTAGATGTTTCATAATTTGAGTTACATAATCATGATTCATGAATCATAATTACAATCAAGTATCACTATATCATCAATGTTCAAACTTCAAACTTCAAAAACAAAGTACAAGTAACAAAATAGTAAATACTAATAGTAAATGGCTCCAGGCTAATGGCCTAATGCCTCTAATGATCTAATCATCTCCAAGCTCCATGCCAATCTCCTCATCACTGGAACTGAAGGATTCCACATGTTGAAGCTCATCTAAACCAATACCAACCAGCCATGTCGTGTAGGATCATCATCTATCTGTGCTGGCTCTTCTAGCTCTACATCCCATCTGGCTATTGGACTCTCCTTGTATGTAGTTGTGTTGCGGTCAAATAGACGTAAGGCACTATGCACAACCACAAGCTTCTTTGCCCTCCTAGAAGTAAGCCTGTTCCTCTTAACGGAGTGGATGAAGCTATAAGTGGACCAGTTCCTCTCAGCAGCAAAAGAACTAGAAATCTAGGACAGCAAACAAATGGCTAGAGTAGTAATCAAAGATCTAGGCCCATGCATAGTCCACCACAACTTGGGGTCCTCCTCTGACATAGTCTCCAAATCTACCTTGGCTACCTCTGAATATCCCCAAAGAGTGGCAAATTTTGTCCACTCGGTACGAAGCAAGCTGGCCTCTATAGGATCATGCATTATGTCAATGGCCTTCATGAACCCTTCCTTCACCTCAGCATCCTCTATAGGTGTTATTCTTTCGGGACGTGGCACATAACACTTTGGGTTCAATGCATAGGCAGCCATGTGTAAGGGAGTGTTAAGCTTCTCCCATCTATGTTGAATGATTGGATAAATGTGCTTGATGTAGAATTGTATTGTGGGGTCCTTCTCTCGCACTTTAGCCTTCATTTGATCAAGCATGGAATCAATGCACTCATATACCTCTCCAAGGGAAGGTGCATTAGAGTCCCCAAATCTAATAACTTTGAAGACTAGATCAATGATGGAGACAATATATTTCGCATCAGCCCAAAAGACATCATTCTTCACCACCTCCTTAACCCTCAACCCCTGCTGTGTCTTCGACTCAGGCCATCGGTTCCACTCTGCTGTCATTACCATTAGTTGCAATGGCTCTTGCAACTCAAGCATCCTCTCCAAGAGAATAAAGTATGATGCATACCGAGTCTCTATAGGTTTCAGGAATTCCTTCTTGGAGAAAGTCCTAAAAAGTGCATGTGAAGTATGGTGGTTGCAGATAAACATCTACACATCTCTAGCATCACTCACAATTGATTTGATCCAGTTGATTTTACCCATGTCCTTAAGTGCATTATTCATAGCATGCACACAGCAAGGAGTCCACCAAATGTGTCTATAGGCTGCCTCAACCAACTTTCCTACAGCTCTACACACATGGGTCGCATCTGTCACTACCTACACCACATTTTGTGGCCCAACCTCCTCTATGGCATCCTTGAGGATCTGGAACTGATAATGAGCATCCTTGCTATGCCCTGAACAATTAATATCCCTAAGGAAATAAGGGTCCGTTGTAGATGTGACCATGATGTTGATGAGTGGACGATGCCTAATGTCCGTCCACCCATCCATGACTATGCTACATCCACTTGTGACCCAGGTTCTCTTCATCTTCTCCATCAAAATATTAATCTTGGAATAGTTTTGATCCAAGATTGTTGTCCTCAATCTAGTCTCCCCTAGTGGCACATATGATGGTCCCGCCCTTATTACCTTTAAAATAGCTTCCTTATAATAAGGAGAGAGAGCCACATGGAATGGAATGCCATTGGCAAAGAAGAATTTTCCAATAGCATCATCTACCTCTTCCTTTGCTTGTGCATTAAATAAATCCACCAATGGTTGTGAACTTGAAGATGCCACTTTACGTTTCCCCGTAGGCTCTCCTGCACCTGAACTGAATGGATTTGGTGGCCTTTGACTCTGCAAAGTAGAAGTAGAAACTGCTGCAATCTGACCACTCTTACTCCTATGTGCCAGTGTAGCAGTCATAGGTGTTGCTTCCTCATTAGTACCCCATAATTTTAAAATTTCAACTCTATACTTCACATTTTTTTTCACCTTCTTGCAAACATCTACACCTTTGCCTCGAATAAGAAGTAAGTGAGCATTAGTTCTAGTAATGCTCCATTTCCAATCAAGATGACAAAGGTGGCACTCCCACTTTTTGGTGCCCCCACGTGTCCCAGGTTATGTCGGCATTTTAAATGCAAATTGTTTTAATGGTGATTTTGGATCAAAGGGGCCCTTGGCATATCTTTGGAGGATTTTTGAAGGGCATGTATCTTTTTTACTCCCAATAGAACCTGTTTCAGCTTGAGTCTAAGTATTTGAGTCATGTTCACCCTCATCTATTTGAAAATCTGAATCATCATATTCATTTTCACTTCCACTTCCAATTTCTGCTTCAAGTTCAACCTCTTCACCTTCAACCTCATCGTCACTTCTATTGATTGATGAACTCATTATGCTTTATGGTAACCAGGTAATGTCAAATGATGCTGCAAAAAACAATTTCAAAACAAAATCAGACCTTTATAAATTTATAATTTAAAATTTATTGCAAAAAAAAAGAAAAAAAACAATATTATCAGAATCTCAGAATCTACAAAAAATAGTATTACTATTTAATATTCATATTTTAAAATCAGAATCTGACCATGTGGAAGCATGTGAAATTTTTGACAGTATGCCTCAAAGAGATGTCATCTCATGATACACAAGGATATTCATATTATGAATATGATTGCAAATTTGCAGGATATGCACAAAATCAAAATTTAAATTTAAATGTTTTAAAGTTTTTTAAATTTATAATTTTAATTTTTTAATTTTTTGAGGGCATGCCTCAAAGGGACGCCGGCTCATGGAATACAATGATTGTGGGCTTTACAGAAGCCTGCCAAAAGCCCGCGATCATTGTATTCCATGAGCCGGCATCTCAAAGAGGTGTTGGCTCATGGAATACAATGATCGCGGGCTTCTGTATTCCATGAGCTGGCATCTTTTTGAGGCATGCCGTGCCCTCAAAAAAAATTAAAAATTAAAACCCGCCTCTTTAAAACGCTAGACGGAAGCCAAGGCGAAGGGTAGGGCACAGGGCCACAAGCCAAAAAAAATGAAACACATAAAAATAAAACAAATAAAACAATGAATGAGAATCTTACTTGGTCGACGCCCTAAATCACCAAGAAAAAAAGTTAAAAACCCTGCAGCAATTTCTCTCCAGTCTCCTTCAATCGCTTCAAGCGGAAGCTCACCTTAGTCGCACGACAAACAAATGACAAAAGATTTCATTTTGAAAACATTATACTATGTTAAAACTTTAGATTTTATTTTTTCTAATAAAATTATAAAAATATTATTACATTTCTTTTTACTTTTGGAGGAGACTTGGGAGACGTTGGGGGGACGTCTAAGTTTCCCAGGAGTTTCCCAAGCGTCTCCCTACGAGAAACTTTAGGGAAACATCTCCCTCGGTGAGGAAACGGCAGGGGTACTTGGAGACGGCGGGGGGACGGCGGGGGGACAACGGAGGGACGTTTCCCAAGCGTCTCCCCATCTCGGAAACGTCCCTGTCTCAGAAACTTCATGTTTTTTGGGGGGGGACGCGTCCCTATGGAACACTGAGATGTATTCAAGTAACTAACTCCATAGCTTCAACATACTTCACAGCATTTTACCCAAGTGTCCACAAAAATGAGATATTTGTGCATTTTAAGAAATATCACATCAAACAGGTACACATCTTATTTTCCTTTTCCAGCAGCTAACATACCATCAAGTTGGTATATAAGGGCCTCCTTTCTAATGCCATAATAGATTTACAAATACATGTACAAAATGATAGATAAATCCTATAGAAATCATAAATAAAAAGACAGATCAGTAGATAGTAATATACTGTTGAGTGATCATTATGGACATAAGGTCACAAATTACAGTAGTCTAAGTGGTACAAAATTACAAATTGATTTATTGATTCCAAATTATTTACTAATTTTGTTCTAGTTTAATAATGTTCCAAATTATTTCAAAAAATGCATGTGTAATATTGTTTCAAATTTCATTTCAAAACATAGGCAACTGAAGAAGATACTTCAACCATAATTTACCACCATAGTTGGCGTGTTACTACTCCCTTGATCTCCGCCTTTCGAATTGCCTAGCATTGAAGAAACAGCAGAATATCATTAACATATAATTCATGTTTTGCTTCATTTATGAATTAAATTTCATAAAAATAGCATATACTGGGTGAAATTCTTGTAAGCATAATGGAATTAAAAATAATGAATATTCTTCAAGTCATTAATAGTTTACTATAACTAAATAAAACCAATTAATGATATCAAGTTTCCACAATCCATATTGTATTGTTCAAGACTTCTGGATTTGATTGTGAGCAATTTTTTACATCAACGTTTCGGATCACACTCCGTGATCCATCATGAGGATGAGAATAGAGAGCAAAAGGAGAAAATTGGATATTTGCAGACCTAGAGCACCTTTAAAGGATCAGAAAAAGGAGATTGCTGCACACAAACCACTCAAACAAATATAATATATTTCTGACCACTCAAAATTTCTTTGACAATCAAATCCAGAAGTCTTGAACAATAAATAAAACCATTCAATTTTCCTACTAATTATGTGTGCCTTTGCCTAGACCTGGATAAGAGATAGCACAATTCTTTTCTGTTAAGCAATTTTCATCTCCCTTCCTTTGAAGTTACTACTTATCTTGTTTGATGTTATTTCAACTTTCAGCCTTGTAGCCTCTGAATTTAGTCGTTTCCTTTTGAAATGGAACATCTTTGATTGGGTGACATTAAGGAAATTCCAGTTTTTGCCACATCTTGCAACCAAAAGCCTCGTACTTTCACTTTGCAATTTCTCCCTAAACTGCTAACTGACTGTTTGTGTTTCCGCTATTACATTTTTTATTTCATGTTCTCATTTCATTGTGCGCTTTGAATGCTCGAATGCCCTATTTGTGTTTCTCTCTGTATTTTTGCCTCTTGGATGTCCTGCTAGATGCACAGCTAGCTTTAAACCCAAATGTCCTAATAAGTCAGATTAGGTCTAAGCCTATATCGAACCATACCAGCTCAAAATAAAATGAAATAAAATTTGCTCAATAAGAGATGAAAAAATACGAAGTGATTGAAACCGGAGTTACTCCCTTCACAAATTCCAAAACATGATATGTTTAAAGCATAGAAAAAAAATACAAGGGGCCATGAAAATTTATAGTATTTGTCGTTTTAGAACTTCTGTACAACAATAATAATGTATCTGAATTTTAGCCAACAAAATTTATTTGGCGCCCAGCAAATTTAATCCTCGAAATCGGTCTAGCCGATTTCCTAAATCTATTTTGTGTTTTTTTTATTTAACGATATTAAAGTTTTGAAGTTGTAAATTGCTGCCAGACTTAATTGACACTTGCTTTTTTACGAGTAAAGCAAATAAATGTAAATTATGAACGTTTCTATTGATGAGAGACGAATCGAACCTGTGAGTGGGAGGCCATTGCAAGTAGAGAGGATTTCTTTGCTCTGGCAAATGGGGTGAGGCAACGACAAAAATGTGTACCAGTGATTCCACGTGTTAAAACGGAGCTGGCCAAGGCCATACTTTTGCTTTGATTTATGTTTTTTAAATAAAACCCAATAGAGGCTAGGTATGGCAGTACCTAGTGAACTCATTCCGAGGATCCTAGTTACATATTTAAAGGCGACAGTGAATATTACAAATAAATTTTGTAAATACATATTTGTAAAGGAATCGGGGGCAAATAATTTGGACAATGTTATTTGTTTTTGGGGAAGGAGTGAGGAGGAGGGGGCAAATAATTTGGACAATGTTATTTGTTTTTGGGGAAGGAGTGAGGAGGATAGGGTATTTAGTTGATTGATTCAAAAATGATTGTCATTTTGTTATATTTATATTAAAAATGTGTATTGTGTTAAATTGTGTGTTTAAGTTGGTTTAATGGTGGAGAACTTGTACTCTTGAAAGAGAGGTCGCAAGTTCAAAAATCTTACAAGGGTTAGGGTATGTGTACCTTGTTTGTAGGGCAGTTAGGTGCCTCTTGCATGGAGTACGAGGTAGTCCCATATATTATAAGCCATTTGTAGACCAAAAAACATATCATTCAATATCATGGACTATAAAAGGATCCATTTTCAAACTTTGTCTTTTTTATATGTGATTCATGTTAAATCTTGTTTTATTTGTCTATATCATTATTGATGTCTTTTTTATGTATCTTTGCAAGAACAATGAAGAGGTGTTTCAATGGTCCCCATTGTCATATTTCTACAGTGTCTTTGCAAGAGTGATGAAGAGGCACTCTCAAGTCTATTTCTTCCAACAAAGAATGGGTTTAGGGGAAAGGACCCAGTTACCGCCCCCCATTGAATTACCGCCACCTCCATGCTCACTTAACCCCCCAAAAAAAAATTCACTTTGATCCATTAAAAAACTTTATTTTATTGAATAACTAATTACAAAAACACCAATAGCCGCTCATTAAGTGCTAAAGTGAATGATTTAAGTGGATTTTAAGTGCTAAAATAACTATAATTGATTGAAATTATAGTGAGCGGCTACTAGGACAGCCCTCTAAAAGGTAACTTTTTGACCTCCGCGCGCATATCTGATGCTCCCTCACTCGATTGAATTGCCCAGAAGCTGGAACCTTAGTTATAAGCACTTAACTCATGAGCGAAAAAAACCCATAATTTTTGTTTCAATTCGATGTACGGTTTGAATTCTACAGTTGCGCGAAGTTAGCCCTGGCGGATACTGGGTCTTCTCCCCTAAGTGGTGAAGATCTTACAAAGATTCAACAAGGCAATTATAGATGAAAGTTTTAAGGTCAATTTTTCTCCTATATATAGTGAAGCATGTTATATAATAGTGAAGGATGATCCAAAATAAATTTGCAACATTGTCATATAAGGGTGTACATCTTATAATGGAAAAGTAAGTTGTCAAGTTTGAAAACATATAGGACAATACATAGGTGCATTTCATAGAGTGTGGAGATGAGTTTTGCACAAAAATTTGTGAGTTAATATTTTAGTGTGTGATCCAATATGAAGGAAGGAAAATCTTTAGTCCCAAAAATTTGTGTCACCATTGATAAGCACACACCTTACAATGGGTAATCATGATTTTCAAAGTTCAAGAACTTACAACAAATTATCCCAACATGTGCCTAATAATAGGAAGACATATTTTGGTGTTTTTGAAAGTTGAAAACATACACAATAGAGTGCACCGATGATAAGGATGTACAAACTTTTTAAGCCAAAACATCCAAGGCTTTAATAAGTGTGCAACCATATACATGAGGACATTTTCATATTCAAAAAATTGCACAACAATTATGAAATACGCACTAAGGTGAATAGAGACACAAGCTTTTACAAATGGAATTTGTAAGATGTATATAGTGACACATACAAATTATTTTTCATAGTGTATCAAATTATGATATTTTATTAGGATTCAATTTTAGAGTTTTATAGTCAAACTCATTAGCCCATATTTCATGGGTAATGGTTCACATGAACCCATCTCTCATGAGCATAGGTAGTCCACTTAGCACTTATTACCTCTATGTGATTCTCATAATAGCAAAGTATTGGGCTTCACAAGAGGTCACCATCCTAGTACTACTCCAACTCAAGCATGCTTAACCATGGAATTTCCTCCAAGTTCAAACCCATTAAGCATGTTTGAGTTGAAATACTCAAATAGGTGACCTCACAAGAAGCCCTCAAGCTTCACCATTATGAGCGTCACTTGGATGCAATGAATTCTAATTGGACCAATCATACTCATGAGAGATGGATTCTTGTGAACCACTACTCATGAAATATGGATCAATGAGTTTGACTTAAAAATAATATAGTTGTATATTGATGGAATATCATGTCATATAATGGTATGTGTTGTCTAAAAGGATATAAAAATTTTAGATCAAAATTCTACCTACAAAGTAAGTGGCATATGTCTATTATAAGGGAAGACATGTTTTCAAAGTTCAAGGCTTACAATCCTTTTGAAACATAGAAAAATGAGGTGGTAAGGATAATATCGGATGATTGAATAAATGATGCACCTATCTTTCTATTAATTTCATTAGGAAAAAGAGATCCCCAAAGATAAGATTGAATTTCAACCCTTAGGTGAGTCAACCTTAATGGGGATCTTGTTGTTTTCCTTATGACAAGACGGGGTACAATCTACCTGAACAACACGTTGGGGAGAAAAATTGAAAATAGTAAATGAACTCAATTATGTAATGTAAAACTTGAATCATCAATTTAAAGCATAACAAAAACAAAAACAGAAAACTTTCGACAGATTTGAGAAGGGCAAGTTGATGTGTACCAGTTTCCAATAGCTATTGTTGAGTGTTCTCTTGGGAAAAATTCACCCTAGGGCGAATGAGTCCTTGTAGGGATTTTCTACTCAACTTTCGAGGTCCTTTGGAGATGGATCTGAGATTTTTGTTTGCCCCAAATTTCACTACTGAAAAGTCAGAAATAAGTTCAAGATCTGAGTTTTTGTGTCTTGACAACTTTGCAAAATTGCACTTTTGATCAATCTTCAATCCTTCTTCACTTGTAAATTTGCAAACACACAAAGAGGAGAAAAATATTTTTTTTGGTGTATAAGGGTTTGCCTTGGTCAAACCCTAGTTTGGTAATTAAACCTTGAAATGAAATGAAACGTGAATGGAAGGAATGATGAATGAACAATGTTATGTTGCAACCCTTGAATGGAAATCCTTAGAGAACTAAAGTCTAACACATCTCTCCAAGGATTGGATCTTGCATGAAATGCCTTGATTGGTTGTTTGATTTGACACTTGATTTTATGCTCAAATGCTTGAAATCTACATCATAATGTTAGCTCTAAAAACATGTATGAACACACATAAATCTTGACATCATGATAGGATCTTGAATGTTGTTGTAGATGACTAATAATTATGTTTTTCAATGCTCTTGACAATAATATTTGCTCTTGTGAAAGTTGCCTTAATGCTAGATGTTTTGAATTGATAAAAAGACTATGTATTTATAAGTAATTTTCTAATTTCTTGGCAATTAAACATCAAAGGCTGACAATTGCAAATTGAATTTGAATCATAAAAATTATGCCAAAAAATATTAAAGATTGAGATCCCAAACTTAAGGGGGACCCATTCGCCCTTGGGAGTGTTGAAAATGAAGGTAATTGTGTAGCTTTAGAACTTGTAAAACTATTATACTGTAGATCTAATTAAGTGCTACACTTGTTAAAATTTCTTTGTGGATGATTATCTGTTTAGATTCATTTTACCATTTGTAGAAGTAGATAGAAGATTGTAGAAGAATAAGACCAGAAGATAGAAGTGACAAAGCATATATTGTGAAGAAACCCTTTCGAGAAAAAACTTCACCACCAGAATTAATAGTGCTTGTATTATTTAACCTTAGAACAAGATTACAATAATTCTTTATCAATCCTTGCTTGAGATGCTTCTTTTTCCTTCAACAATTCTTCTTCACAACCTGTAATAAAATCTGATAAAACTCTCTTCAACTTGCTACAATTTATAGACAATAATGAGCTTTGTAAACTCCAAAAAGTTTACAATTACAAAGCACAAATCTTATCTCACAAAACCTATGCCTATTCTTTGCAAGTAGAGTTCTTCCGTGAAAAAAATGTCAAACCAAGTCCTTCATCAATTTGGGCATCCAAAACTGAAGTCCTAGCTCGACATTGATTACAAAGATATCTTGTAAGCTCCTCCTCAAAGTTGGCGCCCAAGAATGGGCCCACTTAACTCGCCTTATAAAATATCTTATCATGCAAAAGTGTTAACTCCAAGATGCCAACTTGGGCGCCCAAGGTGGGTCCAAGTCAATCTTTGTTAATTGAAACATATCTCTCCACCATTCATGCAAATATCATGCGTGATTGATCATCCCCACTTAACTGAATGTATCACCTGTTATCTGTCATGCAACTTGATTCATTAGTCATGCATTCCAAGTCAACTGAAGTCAACTAGCATTCAACTAAAACTAACTACATGCAATTGAAGATAACTAAACCATAACTGAACTGATACTGAATTGAACTGAACTTCATGCATGTAAACATCAATCCCTAACTTCTAGGATCTTTACATGCATTACTGAAGTGTTATCTTTCTCCAAACAGTTAACTTAACTCAAGGTGAGTTCCACCTTCCATATGGGTGCCCTCGTATTTTGTAGGATCTCTTCTTGGGCGTCCCCACATGTTCCTATCATTTAGAATTAATTACAAATGTCAATTTACATGTTCATTTCACTCGAATTTAATCTCTTTCTAATCCTAGTGTTGGGGAACACTTTCCAAGGACTTAGGAGATACATGAAATATGTTTATGATTGCAATTAAATGGCATCCTATTCCCAACAGGGAGAATAGGTCCTAAGACCTAAATCCGGGACACTCAATTTCCAAGGCAATTTAATTAATATTTGCAATTGTTTAATACAAGTTTCCCTTTCGAAAAATATGATTAATTAAGATTTTAAATGCATAATTGGGTCAATTAGAGGCTTAGTTAAGTCCAATTTAATTAAGGGACCCAAACATAGAGTGAAAATGTAAAGGTGTACATTTTCCTACACTACATTTAGCCCCCACTTTAGTGAGAGGACGAGCCCTACACTAAAACTCACAATAAAGTAGACAAATATAAGTTAAGAGGGGTCCATGTGTACAAATGTTGATGGGATAGGATGACAAAGATCAAGGAGGATGATCAAGCCCCCAGGATCAAGATCCCATGGAAAACCAACATAAGCACAAAGGGACACACATAAATGTATGATATACATCAGCAAGACAAGATACACAAGCATACAATGCAAAAATTAAGAAAAAGGAAAAGGTGGATCAAGCTTCAACTATTTATCCAAGAGGTATGGATCAAGCCTTATTTTTTTGTCCAAAAACAACATTCACAAGTGGAAACCCATTATCCACTATGCAAACAAAATATACTCACACGAGCTAGTGAAATTTGTTGTTCGCTAGGTGAGCCCCAAAAGGTGGTTGATGGGAAAGTCATGCCAGGTCTACAGGCTCCCATGTATCAACCATACCAAATTTATACCTCCTAATAACTTTGATAGGACGCCACAGAAATGATCACAAGGCTAGCAAGCTGCATTATGCTAGGCACTCATGAAAAACAAGGCTCCATTGGCAAGCAAGTTGTGTTATGCTTGGTGGCCATAAAAAACATAAAGGCTCCACTGGCAAGCAAGTTGTGTTATGCTTGGTAGCCATTTTAAATACAATAGGATAGGATATTCAAAGGGGTTTTGCTTAGTTCATGAAAGGTCCCACCTTAGGGAACATTGTGCCTGGTGTCACCAAGAGAGGACTAGTCAAGGATAAAAGATTCACAACTTAGGGAATACAAGCCATAGCATCACCACTAAGAGGAATTTCATATTCCAAGAAAGGTCACAATCTTGAAGGACATCAAACCAAATGTAACCACCAAGAAGACATATCACGTGAAGTAAGAATACCACACTTTGAATAAAAATTTCACACTTCCTAGGAGATGTATGCTATCATCGCTAGGAAGGGAACATGAAAACAATGAACGTGGGACAATATACCCCCCCACTTAAAATGTCAACATACTTTCTATGTTGGTATTTTAAGTAGAAAGATAGGAAGAGGGGATCTTTGGAAAGAATTTACACCTCCCAAAAACTATTTATCCTTGCCCCCAATCATAGAGACAAAGACAACAACCAAGAACTATCATGTTGCTACCAAGAGAAATATGGCTGCACCTAATATTGTACCACCATGAATAGAAATCAGAAAGAAACATAAAGCTACCAATGCCACATAGTGACGAGCAACATGATAGAATGAAAATATTTATCAATTAGAGGAAATAGGTGCATCAACACAAGGAAGAGCACCATAATCCTTAAGATGTTGAATTTTATTACTCAAATCCTTACATTCATTAGTAGAATGAACATGCACTCAGTGATATGCACAAAATAAACTTTTTTTGTAGAATTTATTTCATGTTCTTAGAGGGAGAGATATCAAGCGAGCTTGGAGAAGCCTCAACGAGGTATCCTCTTGATCAATAGTAGATGTTCCTTTCTTTTGTGATAAATATATTTCTTGCTTAGTACAAGGTGTCATACATACATGAGACTCTTTAGATTGTGAGATTTTGTACTCCCGTAGAGGAGGGTTTAAAATATAATGAATCCCAATCATTACTAAGACATGTGTTTGAAGATGTCCTAGGAGTGTTTTGTGTGATGACATTGATATTAAGTGAAGGTTTCTTTGATTCTTTTGTTTCTTTCAAAGGAAAATAACCAAGACCACTAGTTGTTTCTTGTGTGTTAGGGTCTATAGGGACACAGATACCTTTTTCTCTAGCAACACATCCTTTTCCATTATAGCCAAGTTGTTTCAAAAGCTCATAACCTCTTCCATAAATTTTTTCCATTTCTTTTGGATTTGGTGGTTTCTCATGATCACACTCTTCATATATGGTTGTGTAATTGTTGTTTTCCTCTTCTTTGCTAAAATTTGTGGACTCACATGCTTTTGATGACTCAACTTGTGTTGATATTATGTCAGCTTCTTTCTCTTTTCCTAGTTTGTGTGTAATTTTGTATTCTCCAATGAATGTAGGTGTGAAATCCAATGAACCCCAATCATCATCCAATAGCTTTGTGACTTCTTCAATATTGTTCTCTCTTTGTTCCTCTTGCATGGGCTCTACTTTTGAAGCTGGTATCAATTTTTCAAAGGACTTTCCTTATATTTCTCAGTGTGTAAACAACTTTCTAGGTGAGGGTCAACCTTGTTGTTATAGACATATTTCATTAAACAATGAAGAGTTGAAGGTACCCCATTCATTTCATGAATCCAAGGTCTACCCAAGAGAAGATTATATGAAAGATTATCGGGCATGACATGAATAGGAGTTTGTGATGTGACCTTTCCAACTCTAATAGGCAATGTTTTCACACCAAGTGGTTGTTTTCCTACATTATCAAATTCACGAATAGATAAAGAATCACGTTCAATCATAGTCTTGTCCACTCCAATCTTATCTAAAAGGTTTACACTATACACATTAAGAGTCGAACCATTGTCAATGAGAGTTCGTTTTATTCCATAGTTAGTAATGATAGCCATTACCATGAAAGCCTCATTTTGTTTTTGTACTTCTAATGGAGGTAACTCATCTTGATGGAATGTAATGTCTAAGTTGACTGAGTTCATACCTTGAATTAGGGATGCTACATCATTTGGTTGTGCACTATGAGGGATAACAACTTGTTTTAAAGCATTTTGAAGCATGCTATGGTAATTAGGTGAAGCTTGAATCAAATCCCACAAGGATATCTTAACAGGAGTGTTGTGAAGTTGTTCTACAAGATCATACTCCTTTCCACTATGCAAAGGTAAACAAGGAGCACTAGGCAAGATAGGTTGAGGAAGTGGTAGTGATGTAGGTATGGTTTGCGGTTGCCTATTATTCCTTCTGTTGTATGTATGAGCAATGGTATTATAGCTCAATTATTGCGAAACATTATTACTAGTGAGTTGCCTTGAAAAGTTTATGATAGCTCCTGGAGGTTGTGGTTGGTGTTGTGGTGGTCCTATGATAAGAAGTGGCTTATGAGATGACTTGGGAGGTCCAATAATTAAAGGAATCTTAGGAGGTCAAATGATTAGAGAACTATTAGGAGATCCAATGATTAGAGGACTCTCAGGAGGTCTAATAATCAAGGGAGATCTAATGTTCAAAACCTCAACAGACTTATCCTTATTTTGATGATCTTTTAGTGAGGGGAAGTTTAATATCACCTTATCATCTTCATCTAAGGAAGCCACATTACTATTGTTTGAAAGACATGTATAAATTTTGTCATCCTCTTGCAATAATAGGAGAGTTTTGAGGGGAGGGAGAAACAAGACTATCATGACACTCAATGAGTGGATCTTCTAACACCAAAATATCTTCTTCACAAATAGGAGAGATATTTGGAGAAGGGAAACTATGATTGTCATGATTATCTATTATTACATCCCCTTTCACTAAAATACTCTCACAAGTAGGAGATGAATGGAGACTAGGCAAGGTGATGTTAAGAAATGTGTCAATGATCTCATCCTCTTGTGCCATAATATCTTCCCAAGTAGGATATTTTTTAGTAGAGGAGCTTTCAATATTGTCATGACTCACAAAAAATGTATCTTCTAACACCAAGATGCCTTCATCACAAGTAGGAGAGGTATTGGGAGAAAAGCAACTATGATTTTCATGATTGTCTATGTGTGCATCCTCTTGTATCAGAACATCCTCACAAATAGGAGAGATATTAGGGGATGAGTGAAGGATAGGCAATGTGGTATTAAGGAATGTGTCAACAATTTCATTTTCTTCTACTAAGATACTCTCATAACTAGGAAAGATATTGGAATAATGACTAACATGCTTGTTAATGAGCTTTTTCTTAGCATACTTGGAAAGGAAAGATGCTATCGTGTGCCAAAAATGAAAAATAATCTATCCAACTTATGCAATGCTTCGGAAATGTAAACAATTGTTCTACATATCTGATGATTTTCAATATTAAAATAAATTTGGAATGATTTAAAATGGTTAAACTAAATGGATGATTAGACCTAATGCATAAAACAAAAATTCCCAAAAATTGATAGACTGAAATAGTGGTTTACTAGCAGATCTGGGAAGTGCAGAAGACTAAAAAAATGCTCAAAAAAGTTGGTTTTGATGGGTCCTTGTACAGGGTTTTTAAAAATGAAAAATGCAAATTTTGAGTTGTATGTGCTCTCTATTCTAGGTTGCAAACTGTGGTTTCTATGGCAATTTTTTTCAAATTTAGGTGTCCTAATGCAAATGAAATTAGAGACAAATGATGAACAAAGTGACACTTTTGAAATGAAATTTTGACCAAATGTATGAATGTAAATGATTAAAAATGCACTAATATGCAAGTACTATGCAAAATCAATGTAATATGCGTGCATTTTTTTGGATTTTTCAAATTTTAAACAATGCAAAATATAAATTTTAAACCCTATGTGACATGAAAACTAATGCAATTTTGAAAACCCTAAATGAAATTCAAACTAATGGAACTCCTAGATCTAGGGTTTGAATGGACTCCAATTTCAAAATTTTATATGTACAATGTCGAGTTCAACAAAATCAAACATAGAAAAGGGTAAGTGGATGTGATCCAAAATGGGTTGATTGAATATGTGATGCACCTACACTTTCTTCTATTTTCATTAGGAAAAAGAGATCCCCAAAGATAATATTGACTTTCAACCCTTAGGTGAGTCAACCTTGATGGAGATCTTGTTGTTTTCCTTATGACAAGATGGGGTACAATCTGCCTAAACAACACTTTGGGGACAAAAACTAAAAAATAGCAAATGAACTCAATTATGCATTGTGAAGCTTGAATCATCAATTTAAAGCATAAATTAAATAGAAATAGAAAAATTCCAATAGATCTGAGAAGGATAAGTTGATGTGTACCAGTCACCAAAAGCTATTGTTGAGTGTCCTCCTGGGACAAATTCTCCCTAGGGCGAATGAGTCCTTGTAGGGATTTTTCTGCTCAACTTTCAGGGTCCTCTGGAGATGGATCTGAGCTTCTATTTTCCCCAAGTTTCACTTTCAAAAATTCAAAAATAAATTCGGGATACGAGTTATCATGTCTTGAAAACTTTGACAACTTTGTGAAATTGCACTTTTGATCAATCTTCAATCCTTCTTCACCTTTAAATCTATAGACACACAAAGAGGAGATTTTTTTTTGTTTTGGTGTATAAGGTTTTGCCTTGGTCAAACCCTAGTTTGGTAATTAAACCTTGAAATGAAATGAAACATGAATGGAAGGAATGATGAATGAACAATGCTATGTTGCAACTCATTGAACCCTTGAATGGAAATGCTTAGAGGACTGAAGTCTAACACATCTCTCCAAGGATTGGATCTTGCATGAAATGGCTTGATTGGATGCTTGATTTGACACTTGATTTGATGATCGAATGCTTGAAACCCACATCATAATGTTAGCTCCAAAAACATGCATGAACACACATAAATCTTGACATCATGATAGGATCTTGAATGCTATTGTAGATGACTAATAATTATGCTCTCCAATGCTATTGACAATAATATTTTCTCTTGTGAAAGTTTCCTTAATTCTAGATGTTTTGAATTGATAAAGAGACTATTTATTTATAGGTAATTTTATAATTTCCCGACAATTAAACATCAAAGGCCGACAATTGCAAATTGAATTTGAATCATAAAAATGCTGCCAAAAACATTTTGAGATCCTAAACTTAAGGGGTACCCATTCGCCCTTGGGTGAATGGGTCCTAGGACCTAAATCTAGGACACTCACTTTCCAAGGCAATTTAATTAATGTTTGCCATTGTTTAATACAAGTTTCCCTTTTGGAAAACGAGATTAATTAGGCTTTTAAATGCATAATTGGGTCAATTAGAGGCTTAATTACATCTAATTTAATTTTAAGGGACCCAAACATAGAGTGAAAATGTAAAGGTGTACATTTTTCTACACTACACCTTTATACAAAAGTGCACTAATATAAAGTAAAGACAAATAATATTTTTAACATAAAAAAATGCATACAAATAGCCATGCACCTTAAAGCCTAGAAATATTTTTTCAAAACAAAATTACAATGGAAATATACAAAAGGATGCATCAAGCAAAATAAAAAGTGACATTTTGAGTTCAAAAGTTGCAAAATCACTCTATGGAACACTATATAATGGAGACTATGAATTTTTTAGAAACTGCTTACTTCACTATTAATAGGCATGTGCATAGTATGCAATAGAATACTTGGGTTAGAGAAATCTTGCATGACCTAAAAATATATGTTTCCAATTACTTGTGTGTAGCTTTATATTGTGTATGCCCTCATTTTGAATTAGTTTGTTTGTATGCAAGCTAAACATATATGTCTATGTTGGGTTGTTGTGGTGTCTTTCTTACTCTATGTTCTTTGGTGCAATGAGATTTCTTTCGCGCATGTCTACCTACATAAAAATTCATGTTTTATGTGTATCACTTGCACAACCTATTCTTAGAACACATTTAGGAGAGATCACTAGATATTTGAAACATCGAAAAATAGGTTAGGTGTGTGTTTAAAGGTAGGGTTAACCAAATTGAAATGATAGAAAAGGGGGTATGATGCACCTATCTTCCTTTATTTCATTAGGAAATGAGTTCCACACAAATAATTGACTTACAACCCTTAAGTGATTCAACCCAACGGGGGAATCTACTGATTTCTTTATGATTGAGGACAGGGGTATCAGCCTGAACAACACTTTTGGGAGAAAAACTAAAAATAATAAATCAACTCAATCATGCCCCTTCAAACTTGAAACATCAATTTAAAGCATAATACAAAAAAAAACAACTAAGTTCTAGTAGATTTGGAAATGGCTGAGTGATGTGTACCTGTCACCAAAATGAAGATTCGGGAGGCTGACTGGGGGACTCATTCACTTATAATTGAATGGGTCTTTGTATAGAGTTATCAAATAACTTTTGGGAGCTTCTGATGTCAATCTATAGCTTCTGTTTGATTTAGGTTTCAGTGTCAAAAAGTCAAATAATATCTATAGGTGAGATTCCATGAATTGATGAAAACTTTGACAACTTTTTCCAGTTTTTCTCTTCAAGAGATCTTCAATCCTTCTTCAACCTAAGACCTGCAACACAAACACAAGAGGGAAAAAATATTTTTTTTTGGTGAATGGGGGTTTTCCTTGGTCAAACCCCATTTTGGTAATTAAACCTTGAATTGAAATAATGAAATGTGAAAGGAATGATGAATGAACAATGTTATGTTGCAACTCACCAAACCCTTGAATAAACCTTTGAAAGACTGAAATTTTGATCTTGATCTTGAATGAAATGACTTCAATGGATGTGGATCTTGATACTTGAATCTTGATTTGAATGCTTGACTTGGATCTTGAAACCTACATCACAATGTTAGCTTCAAAAACATGCATGATTGCAAAATACTTTGACATGATGCTTGAGATCTTGATTGCTGCAATAAATCACTGATAAATCTTCTCTTGAATTCCCTTGATCATATTCTTTGCTCTTGTGAATGCTTGCACAAAGTTCTTAGGATTTAAATTGATAAAAGATCTTGTACTTATAGGTATGTATCCTTAATTTCTCAAAAATTGAACATTACATGCTGACATTAAAATTTGAATTCGGGGACAATAAATTACCACCAAAAAATATTTTAAATTTAGGTTCAAAGGCCTAGGGAGGAGGTGAATGGGTCCCAAATCCCTATTCTTGGAACACACATTGCTTAAGGTAAAGTGTTATGTGTTGGGTTTCCCCTTCGGAAAATATAATTTATTAGGATTGTATATGTAAAATAGGGCTTATTAAGGCATAATTAAGTACAATTTAATTGAGGGGACCCAAAAAAAGTGTGAAAATGTATAGGAATACATTTTCCTACACTACATTTAGCCCCCACTTTAGTGATAGGATGACCTTGCATCAATCTCACACTAAAGTAGACAATCAAGAGAGGTCTAATTGTACAACAGTTGGATTTAGATAAGATGACAAAGGTCAAGGAGGATGATCAAGCCCCCAATATCTAAAATCTCATGGAAAACCAACAAAGGCACAAAGAGACACATACCTTTGTTAAATATGCAGCGATGACAAGATAATCAATCATACAATGTCAAAGACTTAAAGAAAAATAGAAAAAGGGGTGGATCAAGCCTCGACAATTTGTTCAACTTGATGTGGATCAATCCTTAGCTATTTTTCCAAAAACGTTTACAAGTGAAACCCACTGTCCACTATGCAAACAACAATGTACTCACATGGGCTAGTGAAATTTGTTGTCCACTAGGTGAACCCTAGGAAGTGGCTAGCTAACCATACCAAAGTTATACCTCCTGATAACTTTGATAAGGCACCATAGAAATGGTCACAAGTGTAGCAAGATGTTTATGCTAGGCACTCATGAAAAGGCTCCATTGGAAAGCAAGTTGTGTTATGCTTGGTGGCCTTGGAAAAGGGTAAAGGCTCCTCTGGCAAGCAATTTGTGCTATGCTTGGTGGCCTTGATACATGCAATAGGATATTCAAAGGTGTTTTGCTTAGTTCATGAAAGGTCTCACCCTAGGGAACATCATGCCTAATGTCTCCAAGAGAGGACTAGTCGAAAGATAAAATATTTGTAACTTAGGGAATGCACTCCATAACATTACCACTAAGAGGAATATCATATGCAAAGAAAGGTTGAAATATTGAAGGATATTAAACCCAATGTCACCAAGAAGAAGACATGTCACATGAAATAAGAAGACCGTACTAAGAAACATTAGTTATAGTAAAAAATGTCAAAATAATAATGCCAATGTATGCC
This sequence comes from Sequoia sempervirens, assembly GCA_007258455.2. Taxonomy (NCBI): domain Eukaryota; kingdom Viridiplantae; phylum Streptophyta; class Pinopsida; order Cupressales; family Cupressaceae; genus Sequoia; species Sequoia sempervirens. The sequence goes on along the minus strand of VDFB02284044.1, from coordinate 15,912 downwards.
CCCACTTTAAAGAAATTGTTAAACACCGTGTTGTGAGCAATTACTTTAAAGTAGAAAATGATAAATGCTAAACAATAAAGAAGACATGAGAGCTTATTTGAAAATCCCTATGTCAAACATGTGTTTCCAAATGAAGTTGCGTCATGAAAAAGGGGTTGCCCCAAATAAAATCCCAAACACATAAGGGATCCACGGATTTGAGGTCAACGTATGTCTTTGCTACAATGTTATTATAGAGCTCAAAAACATCATCATTCCCCAAATACTCATAGAATTGGAAGAATGACACATAGAGAGTGAAAACAAAGAAATTTTTTTTGGGTCAACAAAAAAGAGACCTAAATGTCTCGATGCCTTGCATCATCCCCAAAAGGAAAACACAAGAAAAGAGAAAAGATAAAGGTTTATGACATATAGAAGAATATAGATACAAATAAAGGAATGAACATAAAGACATGTCAAATAGAACGATATGGGGGATCACATTATGCACATGCAATCACACATAAAACTCATGTAAAGAAGACAAATAAAAGACTAGTAAGGAACATGTGATTCAACCCATAACAAGTCATCTACATCCCAATCTTGTTTGTCATATGTGAGAGGTGGATAACTAGCCAAAGGGACAACAAGTGTTGTACTAGGAACATCACCAGGTTCAACACAGAGTGAGTCATTCTTTTTAGGAGGATCATCATGATTGTTATCATCTAAGATCATGGAAGAGGAAAATAATAAATTTAGCTCATTATGCACTTCCTCATCAATCTTAGTAGTCTCATCATCATCCAAGTTAATCATAACAGGAGGTCTAATGATAATATTCATGGAAGGTACTTGTTCTTGTTGTGGTCTAGATATAGGATTTTCTTGTTGCGGCGAAGGTTGAGAGTCATCATGTATTGCTTGAGTTGTTGTTTGATCTTGGGTTGTTGATTCATATTTTGCTTGTAATTGATGAGAAATAGCACGACATCTACACCTACACTCTCTAGCATTTTGATTTCTTTTTATTCACTTTTCAAGTTGTGATTGTGTAGGAGCAAGTTTATTTACCATAGGTTTCTTTTCTTCCCCTAAGGGAGGAATGAAGGGAACCATGGGAGGTTGTTCAACCACTTTCTCTTCAACTTTATAAACTTGTTTGATTTTAGGAGGAATAATGGGACTTATTTGGTTATCTTGTGGTCTCTTATAAGAAATGGGTGAAGGATTTGCTATGGTTTGGTCTTGGTTACTTGGAAGGGCTTTTGGTTCAATCATGGTCTCATTAATGATAGGAGGTTGAATCATGGGTTGAGGCATATTACTAAGGGATAATTTTACTATGCACTTTGCCTTAAAATTTTGATAAGATTTGAAAAAGAAGTCCTCACAAGGCTTAATAGGTTCCATAGGTTCGGGCCAAAATAAATCCAATGAGAAATTCCCACAGGAAGACACAGGATTAAAGACACTATGATGCACGGTAAAAATTTGATTGTTAAAGGGAAACTTCAAGCATTTTTGTATGGAGTGAATCCATGGGTAGCCTAACTTCACACGAAATTGATCCAATGTTGGGATGATGGAGAATGAGACATTCAATTGTTTCAGTCTAACTTTTAGAGGAAGAGTTATCAAACCTATTATAGGGCAAGCAAAACCATTATGTGTTTTGATCCATGATTTTGGTTGTTCATAAGTATCTTGAAAAATTTCATGCATAAACAAGAATTCTCCAGTGATCACATTCTTTACACAAACAGGATCAATTAGTATCCCATTAGTAGGCTTGTCATTGATTCTTCTGACAATGTAAAGAGGACCATTGGGTGCATGTTTAAGTATGTCATTTTGTGAGAAAGCAATGTCAAGGGACATATTAGTTTGCCTTGGTCAAACCTCATTTTGGTAATTAAACCTTGAAATGAAATAATGAAACATGAAAGGAATGATGAATGAGCAATGCTATGTTACAACTCACAAAACCCTTGAATAAACCTTTGGAAGACTGAAATGTTGATCTTGATCTTGCATGAAATGGCTTCAATGGATGTGGATCTTGATACTTGCATCTTGATTTGAGTGCTTGACTTGGATCTTGAAACCTACGTCACAATGTTAGCTCCAAAAACATGAATGATTACAAAATACTTTGACATGATGCTTGAGATCTTGATTACTACAATAAACCATTGATAAATTTTCTCTTAAATGCTCTTGATCATAATCTTTTCTCTTGTGGATGCTTGCACAAAGTTCTTAGGATTTGAATTGATAAAAAGACCTTGTATTTATAGATATGTATCCTTAATTTCTTGAAAATTAAACATTACAATCCCAACATTAAAATTTGAATTCAGGGACAAAATACTGCTAAAAACATATTTTAAATTTAGGTTCAAAGGCCTAGGGAGGGCCTATTCACTCATGGGAGAATGGGTCCCAAGTCCCTATTCCTAGAACACACATTGCTCAAGGTGATGCAGAGAAGGGTGGAGGTACATTCAACCAAGTTTTGAAAACCAAACACCAATTCAAAATCAAATAATTAGCACAACTTCCATAGGGTCAGCTCTATGGCTTTCCAATTCACAACTGAGCAACTGAAAGACCAATTCCTCAAAGAAAACTGTAAGAACACCCACTGATCATCCATATAACATCCATATTCCATCAAAAAGACATTTCCAAGCTTACAAGTAAGATTCATTTGTCAAAACATAGAAAAACATTAAGTCACCGTATCCAAGGGCTAGTAGAATTAGCCCACTTTTACAAAGAAGGTACACTTTAAACTCCACCAAACCTTATGAAACCTTGGGGCAGCAATTAAAATGCCCAAAAACTATTAAATCCACAACTTTCATATTGAGAATCACCTTGCAACAAGACACCCACAAAAACCCTCATTTTTCAGCACGTTTCTTAGGGGTTTATTGAAAAGGTATACTCCAGGCTTCTAAAAATCTTACCAACTGTTCAAACACCTTCCAATACACTTAAAAATTCTCCAGAAACTCACCCACATCCTCTACCAATGCTGCACCATCATATTCCTTCTTTGAACCATCATCTTGCAATGGAAATTCACACTTTTCCACCTAGGGCATCACACCTTGACACTCAAATGAACACACCTGCATAAATTAGAACCCTACACACCTAAGAATACATATTTTGGTCCATTCCACTGAGATACATCAACTACAGAAGGTGGAATGGACCTTTTTCACATTTTAGGTGCCCTCAAAACCCTTATACAAAAGATACACAGGCAGTTTTAGTAAAACGTTTGTAAAATGTGCAAAACTCAATATTTTTCGCTCAAACCAGAAGCATTGGAAAGATAATTCATTTATCTATTCACCCATATAAGAAATTTTCAAAAGGAATTCCGTACAATTCTGTACCAGGCCTGAAAACAGTGAAAAATATGCAAAATCTGGAAAACACAATTGTTCTTTTATTGAAATTTCTCTCCAGATGCCTCCAACCTTCATTACAAACGTGGATAAATGTTTTTAAAGACATATTGAACCTTCCCAACCGAGAATAACTGACTTTTTAACTTCATTTTCACTAAATAACCTTTAAACTCTCTAATTTGCACTTTTCAGCATTTTTGCCTTGACAACTTTTACACATTTTGTATTTTTTATATTTTTTGACTCAAATGACCCCAAACCAACTTGAATACATTTAAATAGTTTAAATCAACCTTATTAAACATAAAATGACACAAAACCACCTAAAACCTAACATTTGACTTTCTTTGTAAAATTCAAGCTTGGTGCTCCTGCACCATACACCCAGCCATGAAATCTTTCCAAGTCCCTTGGAAGTCTTCAACTCTTTGACCTGCAATAATATTTTGATCTCCAAATATTTGATGCTCCTCCTTGTTCTTGCAATTTCTCCATTGATCTTCATCTTCACCTTTGGCTTGGATTTGTCCATGCAAAGTAGTCCTCCTCTTGCCTTTTCATTTTGGATCTGCACCTCCATGTTCTGATTTGTACTTACCAGCATCATCCATCTGTTCTTACCTTGTTCTTCAGCTTCATTCTTTGCAAAATAATCCATGCTCTGTTTATTCTCTTTCATCTTAACCCATGGCTTGATTCTCAGCAACATAATCATCAAAATAAGGAAGTATAAAATGACTCCCTTCATTTCTTGTCTCTTAACTCTTCTTCTCTCAATCATTCTCAGGTTCACTATGCTTAGAACCATTCCCATAGCAGCATACAACTTCTCCATTATCAATTCCATCAACCAAGGACAATCCAATGTCCTAACCACATCACTTGATCTCTTCTCCATCTCATTTGGAGACTTCACCATCCTTTCTTTCTTAGCCTTCACTTGGCCTATCATTGACAACTTCACATCTTGGGTCCCCTCCATCATTGAGACCTTTTCCAAACTCATTACCTTTAACTCTTCACCTCTTGGGGTGACTGCAATCTTCATCCTTTTATCAACCTTCACAATTCCTTTCACTAACCTTTTCCATTTTCCTTGGCTCACTGTACTTTTTATCTTCTTGTCTTGCTTCTCACCTTGCACTTCATTTTCTTGACTGTCCACACTTTGCTTTTGATACTCTATCCTATCAAGTTTAGGAACACAACCTGACTGTCTACCATCCTTTTTAATTGCCATACTCTCACATTGCTGCTCTTCTACCTCATCTATCTTATGCTCTTTCACTTTCCATTTCCTTTTGCTCTTTTCACCTTTTATTCTCAGACTTTCTACCTCTGCTATCACTGTATTTTCAGTCATACAAATCTCTGTCTTTTCATCACTTATACTTGCTGTCAAGGGACACTCCACTGCCCCAATCATGATCTTGTCATAATTTTCAAGCCTTTCATGGCTTTCTCCAACCTTCCCACCTGTCTTATCTGCATCTCTTCTTTCTCCTTTAACATTCTCAGCTTTCAAAACTTCCCTGTCATCAGATGTTCTGCCCTGCTGCAACTCATCTTCTTTGTTATCAGACTTTTGTGATCGCTCAATACCCTGTCCAGTCAGTAGACATTGCTCATCTCCTCTATAGACCTCACTAGGCCTTCCTTGGTTCTCCATTGGTAATTCTCCTTCACTCTTATTCTCTTCACTTTGAGAGATCTCTGCCCCAAGTGCTTCCTGCTCACAAGACTCTGTCTCAGCTTCTTGTTCCACTGTACTTTTCATAGGTGTCTGCCCTAGAACACCATTAACCTGCAATGAACAAACTTCTTTCTGTTCTTTATCTTCAACACTATCCTCAAGCTTACCTTGCTCTTTTAAGGTCATTTCATGTTTGACCTCCACTTCCCTTGTCTCTCTTATGTCTTCAATCTGTACTGTCCTTCCCAATGCTTCTTCATGGTATTTTTCCTTCTCCATTGCAACTATGCTATGCCCTATTGTCTCTTCCAGGTTCCCTTGTTCCTTTTGCTCCAGCATCTCTCTTTTTCCACACATCCCTATCCTTCTTTGTGTCCCTTCTTCCTGCAAACAACTCAAACTATACCTTTGCCCATCCTTTTTAATTTCATACACATTAAGCCTCCCATCATGCATAGCAAATCTATCATATTGCCAAACCCTTCCCAGTATCAAATGACAATCCTTTAGAGGCATAATATCACATAATATAACATCTTTATAAGGACCAATTTCAAAATCTACCAATGCTTGCTCTCTAACCACAACATGCTGACTATCATTTACCCAGTATGCCCTATAAGGTGATTCATGTTTTAACTTTGTCAAATGCAATTTTTCAACCATTTCTTCTGAAACAACATTACTCAAGGAACCTGAATCAATCATTACTTTACAGATCTTACCTCTGCATTTGCATCTGGTCTGGAAGGTAGCATGTCTCATTTGTCCTTCTTTCTCATCCAACCTTTTGAAGTGCATAGTGCCTTGTATCTTCCAATGCTTCTCCTGCAATCTTCAAGTGATCTACTTCCTTGCTCTGATACCACTATGATGCAGAGCAGGGTGGAGGTACATTCAACCAAGTTTTGAAAACCAAACACCAATTCAAAATCAAATAATTAGCACAACTTCCATAGGGTCAGCTCTATGGCTTTCCAATTCACAACTGAGCAACTGAAAGACCAATTCCTCAAAGAAAACTGTAAGAACACCCACTGATCATCCATATAACATCCATATTCCATCAAAAAGACATTTCCAAGCTTACAAGTAAGATTCATTTGTCAAAACATAGAAAAACATTAAGTCACCGTATCCAAGGGCTAGTAGAATTAGCCCACTTTTACAAAGAAGGTACACTTTAAACTCCACCAAACCTTATGAAACCTTGGGGCAGCAATTAAAATGCCCAAAAACTATTAAATCCACAACTTTCATATTGAGAATCACCTTGCAACAAGACACCCACAAAAACCCTCATTTTTCAGCACGTTTCTTAGGGGTTTATTGAAAAGGTATACTCCAGGCTTCTAAAAATCTTACCAACTGTTCAAACACCTTCCAATACACTTAAAAATTCTCCAGAAACTCACCCACATCCTCTACCAATGCTGCACCATCATATTCCTTCTTTGAACCATCATCTTGCAATGGAAATTCACACTTTTCCACCTAGGGCATCACACCTTGACACTCAAATGAACACACCTGCATAAATTAGAACCCTACACACCTAAGAATACATATTTTGGTCCATTCCACTGAGATACATCAACTACAGAAGGTGGAATGGACCTTTTTCACATTTTAGGTGCCCTCAAAACCCTTATACAAAAGATACACAAGCAGTTTTAGTAAAACGTTTGTAAAATGTGCAAAACTCAATATTTTTCGCTCAAACCAGAAGCATTGGAAAGATAATTCATTTATCTATTCACCCATATAAGAAATTTTCAAAAATAATTCCGTACAATTCTGTACCAGGCCTGAAAACAGTGAAAAATATGCAAAATCTGGAAAACACAATTGTTCTTTTATTGAAATTTCTCTCCAAATGCCTCCAACCTTCATTACAAACATGGATAAATGTTTTTAAAGACATATTGAACCTTCCCAACTGAGAATAACTGACTTTTTAACTTCATTTTCACTAAATAACCTTTAAACTCTCTAATTTGCACTTTTCAGCATTTTTGCCTTGACAACTTTTACACATTTTGTATTTTTTATATTTTTTGACTCAAATGACCCCAAACCAACTTGAATACATTTAAATAGTTTAAATCAACCTTATTAAACATAAAATGACACAAAACCACCTAAAACCTAACATTTGACTTTCTTTGTAAAATTCAAGCTTGGTGCTCCTGCACCACAAGGTAAAGTGTTATGTGTTGGCATTTATTATTGTCAGGTTTCCCCTTCAGAAAATGTAATTTATTAGGCTTTTAGATGTAAAATAAGGCTTATTAAGGCATAATTAAGTTCAATTTAATTGAGGGGACCCAAATAAAGTGTGAAAATGTAAAGGAGAACATTTTTCTACACTATAATATCAAATATTTGTAGGTTGGTCATTGTAAAGGAGGGGATTTGTTACTCCCAAGTCTTAAGAAAAATAGAGTCTACATGGAGCGAATAGCCCTCAATTACCGCAAGATACAAAGCTCAAGTGACAAAGTAGAGAGTGAAGAATATTTTAATAACTTGATTAAATGAAATGCTAAGATATTAAGGGCGAGAATAGTAAACTATTAAATAATAGAAAATGATATAAAATTACAAGATACAGATTATGAAAACAAAAAGCTTAAAACTCACAAATTTTTCCCCTGGAGGGCAAAGCCTTGACCACAAACGACAGTGCGTAATGGGAACATTTGTGCCTTGCACTATCATCCCTGTCAAATCAGAAAATAAAAATGTTGAATCTACAAATGTCCAACTCCTCAAATTTGTACATCTACACATAAGAAAGACAGGAAAAAATGTTGGGGTTGTTTTCTGGGCTTTCCTTAGTCCAATCCTTGTTTTGATGTTCCCACCTCCACAGACAACCTGATAGATAGAGATAGACAAAATAACACAAAATGTAATAGATGTGTGATAAAAACAAACCTTGGTGTGGATGAGAGCCCTATCATGAATGCAATAGATGAGACAAATAGACAATTTTAAATAGATGAGACAAATAGATAAGATAGTGTTACCAATAGTTTGTGGATCCCCCCTTGGATTGATAAATGTGACGTGTTTGCTTGCAAGAGAGCCTTGACTATTGTTGTGACAAGAATCTAATATAGCTTTGCCATGGAGAGCAAGAGAGAAAAGATGTAGAAGAGAATAGAGCAAGAGAGCAAGACTGAATGAGAGAGAGTGAGAATAAATGATAACGAGAGTGAAAAGAGGAGTTTTGTGAGGTTGAAAGGATGGGAAGAGCCATTACACTTGCATTATTGTTGTAATGACACATATCACATGAAAGGGATGTGAGATTCTCTCATTTGAAACTTGGAAAGTTTGGGGATGTTAGTGCATCATGCAGACATTCACACATCATGCAACCATCCTACTTCGTGTGTCATGCAACTGACCTACTCAAAACTTTACAAGAAATGAGGTGTTTGGACTGTTGATGCTTCATTGTTGTCCCTTATGAAGTTAGAATCATGAAATTCTAACTCATAGGGTTTTATCATTAATACAACAGGGTGCCATAAATGTAGCGGGCTAAATATGCAAGTGTGAAATTGCCATGAGGTGCAATTTTACAATACTACATTTTTCCCCCACTTTACTGAGATAATTTTTTGAAGTAAAAATAGTTGCACTAAAGTAGTTAAGAAGACATAAATGTGAAATCAATTTTTTTGAAAATTTTATATTATTTTCCAAAAAGGATATTGTAGAGGCCACGAAGGTCGAGCAGGCATATACTGACAATGCCCCCAATGAGAAACTATAGCACTTGACGTGAAGTTTCATTCTGCAAAACTCAAAATCGGTTCATTTTCGAAAATCAAAAGAAACTACCATGGCGAGAAGAATGCTTAAGAAAACTTCGATGGTTCAAAAAAAAAATGATGAAGAGGTGAATATATGCCCCCTCCTATTTTTTTCCCCAACTAGGTGGGGTGAAAATAGGAAGGATGGAAGGAACATTTTTGCCATGAAAAATGGACAAAAATGACCAATATATGCCTTGGGTGGGCCCATGGAAGGGTCATTTTCACTATTCATAACGAGGACTTTGTTGACCTTTTGAGAGATTTTTCAATAAAATGCCTCATAAATGCAACTACGTAGCTTTGAGGATTGACCAACTTTGCATGACAATGGTGAGGGGTGACCCATTAGATGAGGTATGCAAAATTTTCAACCCAACTTATCATTTTGAGTATTTTTTTAGTGTTTTCAGTTTCCTAAACAACACAGTCATCTAGCCAGTGTGAAGGCATCTGACTGATGCATTGTCATCCAAACTGTGTGTTAGCATCCTTTAGTCATGCTAATGTCTAGCTGGTGTGTTGTCATCAGAAGTTGTTTGGCCTCAGACCCCAGCAAGTCACGCAAACGTCTACATGGTGCGCTTTAGTCCCAGAGGAAAACTCAGGAAAATTTTGATGTAGAGTTAGAATATTTTCATGATGATGAATGCATTATTCTAAAATTTTGTGCTTTTGTAGTTGTGTCCCAAGATCCACTTTCTATCTCATTTCTATCTCTCGACAGGGCAGATGACTGTGACCTTATAGGACGTCTATCGCATCATGGGCCTACCCATCCATGGGGAGTAGGTGGCTTATGAGGAGGGTCAGACGGTGCAGGACACCCAGACCACGCAATAATACTACCTCATATGGGTGATCCTAGAGGACATGATGAGGCATATATATACATGTGTTGGCTCAAGCAGGGGCGAGTGGCAATGCCACTCATGTGTTGAGTTATGATAGTCACTGCCACACTATACATCATGATGGATGGGCAAGGCTTGCACCTTCATAGGGTCCTTGTTCATTACATCTGCACGACGAAGGAGAGGGATGGCTTGGGGTAGGAGCATGCTTACACATCTCTACTATGACCTCGAGTGTTACATCCATAATGAGTATCATAACCTCACCGCCTGCATGCTACCTCAAGTGTGGGAATTTGAGCATATCCACTACACGAGGCCAGTCGAGTATCCCCTTGACCTACCACATAGGATGCATCTAACGCATTTGTACCCCTTAGTGCACGACTAATGGTATGATGATGTACAACTCTAGTGATTACAAATGGATTCATTACGGGTGTGAGATATTAGATGGTTCCCTTATAAGTGGATGGGGGTCTGGTTATTTGACAGGAGGTAGTTGCACAAGATGCAACACAATCGACTCTTGGTTAGATGATCAAACCAAATTATAGTTCCATATTACTGGCATTGAGTAGCTCAATATTTTGGGTAGGTTCAAACCATCCCCCAGTGCCTCCTATGCACATACAATCTCACAAGAGTGTGACCCGAGTAGGAGACCGACCTTGTCTGATGATTGTGAACATCACACTTAGAAATGGGTCAGATGACGATGACCATCCCTTGGCTCTTTTGGCCGATGACATCAATGTTGCTCGTAACTTTGCTGACCAGTGGTTGAAAATAGGTCCAACCTTGATTTTCCCATCAAGTGCCCCGACGGGAAATGATGGTGCTTAGGGGTTAGGAGGCAAGGTTTCTAATGGCAGCGATGATAAGTGGCATCATCAACACATGCAACTCCTGTCTCATTGACACCACTTTCTACCCAAGTAGTCATCCCTCCACCAACGACAATAGCAGGGTCAAGCATGGCGTGACCCCCTAGTCCACACTAGTAGGTTGGGGATGCAGGTACAAGTGTGATACATGTTATTTTGTTTCAATTACTTTCATTTCAGATATTCTCATATATATATATATGTAGACACGTGAAAATGTCTTAACTATATCACGCATTTTGATTTCTTCTACTAACATCATTTTCTCTCATATTCACCTAATTTCCCTATTTGATTAAATAATGTTCAATTATTTAGTTAAATTCATTTTATTTCTCTATTAATCAAATAATTAAGGTTATTTGATTAATTCATCATTTCCACTCTAATTTCCCCTTTTGATTAAATAATTCATAATTATTTAATTAAAGATCTTAATTCTTCCAACTTGCACAATTAAATAATTTTCATAAATTGCTTAATTAAACTAATTTTCCTCCAATCCTCCAACTTGCACAAAGGATATTCCCTCTTCAAATTTAAATTCCTCCCTCTAATTCAAAATATCTCCAACATATCTCCATGAATCAAAGGATATTGTTGAGTATATCATGGATTATGAGCCCTTGATTAATCCTTGATCCACACCTTCATGGATTACGAACCTTGATTTAATCCTTCATCCACACTCACCGCCTTAATTTCCTCTCATCCATTGATTACCATTTTTCAATCCTGACCATTGATCAAAATTCCTAAAATTTATAAATACTAAAGCCTTTCCAACATCAATTCATTCACAATTCTTCTAAGTATCCTTACTATCTAGAATTCTTGACTCATTTCTTGAGAATTTTAGAGATTATCTTGTGAATAAATCATCTTAAATCAAGCTTTTGCAACATGGATAATGCATAAAACTGAGCAATCCACTTCCATATCACAATTATGCACAATCCACAATGGGATTGAGAGGTTTGAAAATTAGTTTAGATTCAATTTCTTTAAATATTTTATGCTTTTGATTGAGTCTTTTAATGTTGTTAATTGAATTTCATTGAGTATGGATCTATTTGATCACTATCTTATTTTATTTTAGTTCAATTATGTTGTTATTTGATCATCTAAGCTAACCATACAACATTTTGGCATGCCCGTTGGGACCCACATCCCAGTCTAATCATTTTTTGTGAAGTTTGTTGGCCTTACAGGTTCCATAGGTAGAGCCACACCTTTCTTTAAAGATTGACGCCTTTGCAAGTCAAAGTTCGATGCCTTTGCATAAAATGTGACACATTTACAAATTCTGGATGCTTTTACAAGACAACAGTATGACACCTTTTCTTTATTGTCGTGCTTCTATTATGATATTTTTTGCCTTTGTTGTAGGTACAATCTAACACTTTTACAAAAGGTCAATGCCTCTACAAAAGGTTGACACCTCTAAAAAAGGTCGACACATCTAAAAATTGTTGACACCTCTACAAAAGGTTGACACCTTTATGAAGCAATAGTATGACGCCTCTACAAAACAATGCGACACCTTTGTCAGGTATAATAGTGACTTAATTTCTAAGGGTTTAATTTGATTTTAATTTTTGTTTTTGGCTAACCCTAATAGTTTGATGTTTCTCTAATTCTTCGTGTTGAGACTAACTATTTTTAGCACCTTGGAAATTGATAGAAGAAGTTGAAAATCAAAGCAAGATTACAAATGTTGTTGGTTTTGTAGATTCTTAATTAATCTAGGATTCACATTTGAGTTTAGTGCTTAAAATGAACCTTACAATATTCACATTTCATTTTAGCTCTTTAAAATGAACCCTACAATCTTCACACTTCATTTTAGTGCTTAAAATTTACCAAAAAAAATTATTTTCCCTTGGTGCTTTAAAAATTGAACCAAACATTTTAATCCTTTATGAATTTAAAATGAATTGTTTGGCATGTTTGGTAGGTTAGTGTGTATGTATGCTCTTTCCTTGTGCCTTAGTGCACTCTATGAAATCGGAAATACCACTAACTTGCACTATTTGTTGTACACCTTGAGGTCTAGTGTTGTGTATGCTCTCCTCTCTCGACTCCCAAGAATGATCTTAACGACCAAAAGCAACACTAGTTCCATTTATTTCTAAGTAGGAGACATTCTTGGGGGCCTCATCACCCCAAGTTTTGATCTCAAGCATGTTTCCCAATGGGCTATATAAAGGGGGGAGAATGAAATTTGTACCCCAAGGAATAGCTAGCATCCTTCAAGCCAAGCCCCATGATATTCAGTTCGCCGAGACAAGGTGGTGATGAATACAGAGGAGACCCCTCTCGACTCAAGCATGTTGGATGAGCTATCTATTCACGGTAGACCCCTACTATGAACTTGTAAAATCTAGAATCCTATGAGTCATTTGTAAATTGTCAGATTAAAGTGGCGCAATGTACAAGGATCAATGTGTGAAGTTACTTGTTATATACCAACCTTTGTTGAGGCAACAATAATCCCTTTTTAAGAACTTTTCCTTTTAAGGGGTGTCAAGGTGGTACATGACCTTGGCATACTCTAGTCATCCACTCATTAGATGGTATTTTATTATGCAGGACCACTTTAAGTTGATAATCCCAATCTACCACTACAATTAGGATGTGTTATATGGCATGTCTTTATTATGAATCTATTAGTGATAGCATTTAGCATGATCTTATTGGAGAAGAATGTGTGAAAATCTTCCAACATCCGATTGAGTTAGTCTTACATGTTGTTTGTTATTTTTTATCACATCAATTTTTTTAAAATTTTAGATTAACTTGCACATAAAAGAACCTCTAAACAAATCAAAAACTTTATTTAGATAGTGTGATGCCTTTGTGCAAACTAACGCTTTTGTTTTTGTTAAAAAAATATTTTTTTTTGCATCTCGACACCTTTGTTCAAGGTTGGTGCAAGAGCACCCAGGGCCTTCAAGGAGCACTTCAAGAACCAGGGGAGTGCAAGGGTCAGGAGGACCTTCCAAGCAAGTCAAAACATTAATTATAACCTTTTGGAGCCTATAATGGCATTTGGGATGAATAAGTGTAATGAGATTGTTGAAAGTTCTAAGGTTCCTGATAAGGAATCTAGGGTAAAAATGCAATGTAAAGGGAAAATTATGTTTTAGGGATTTGATCAGTGATCTTATGCTTTAAATAGGTCAAATAAACTTGGATGTTGAAGATCCAATAGTTTTTATGGGGTAGATGTTAATAAAATGAGAGTTTGTAATTTCAAATTTTCAAATTTTAGTTTAGGCGGGAAAGTGAGTTTAGGGGTTTAATTAACTTTAATGTAATGGGAACCGACTTTAATTGGTTGGGAAAGTTTGGGAATTGATCTATAACCCCAGGAGAAATCACTTGTACAGGGTTTGATGAGTTTTTGAAGGGTTTGTATGGACTGTTCTCAGAAAAAATAGTAAAATACAGTTTTTTGCATTCTTTTGTGTTCTTTTTGGTGGTCTCTTGATTTCCTATTGAAGTTTGATTCATCTTGATGGATTAAGGACTTTAATTTACATGTTTTCTAACCTTTGTATGCTTTGAAAAGGAAATTGGAATCAAATTCTTGCACAAAACAGTGACTGCCTTCAAGGAAATACAAAAATTGCACTAATTTTGAAGGTTTTTCTTGAAGAATGATCCATTTCATGGGAATGTATGATTGATACCAATGAAATGGATCATAATTAACCTATATTATATTAAAATAACAATCTGAAAGTGCAGGAAGAAGGAATCATATGGTGTACACCAAGTTGTGACAGTGCAAGGAGCATGAGGATGGGGGTTGAAGTATAGCAGTGGAGAATCTGTCTTAACAAGAGGTATAATTTTGAGTTCTAATAGTTTTGAAATTATGAATGAATGGTGGAAAGTCAAAAATCAAGACCTGGAAGTGTTTGGAAGTCTTAGAATCAAAAAGCCCTAGTTTTAAGCCAAATTAGGGAGGGTTTTGTAATTGGGCATGTTAAGAGTAACCTAGAAGATTAAAAGTGTGAAAATCTTTGGTTTGGGAGTGTTTTGGAAGACTTTTGAGAGTTTCAAGGTCAGGGGACAAATATGAAGAGGGGTTGCTTTAAAAAATAGGGCTAATTAGGCCTAATTTTGAGGAAACATCAGGGTTAGAAGAAAGATAGTCTAAAACAAGTAATGCCAAGGAGTTGATATGTTGTTATCCATCACAAAACACATCTGATACAATCACTAGATTGGAGGGTCAATTGCAAAGTTTGTGAGAAAAGTCAAGAATCCATTGCCAAAGGCCTAATAGGGCTAGAAGGCTAGTTGAGCAGCAAAAGTGAGTTTTGTTCAAAACAGAGGGTTAGGGCTTGAGAACCTTTTGAGTCAAGTTTGGTTAAGTCCTTTGAGGTCATTTAAATTTTTTGGAACCATAAGGGAAACAATTAAGTCTTGAGTGCAAAGTTGAGGCCTTATCTCCAGGTTGGTGCCTAGTTGAGAGATTGAGAAGTGAAACATTGTTATTCTTGTTATCTAGTGTTTCTTGCAAAGATCCCTGACCCTCTGCATCAAAGGTAAATATAAATCTATAAAGTGATGCCTTTGTCTCAATAGTACGATGCTTCTATTGTTCATCGACACCTTTGTAAATACTTTGATTCCTTTGTAGTCAACAGTGACATGCCTTTGCAAGAAACAACTCATCGCCTTTGTAGTAGGAAAAGAAAAAGCCCTAATTTTTCTAGATTCTAAATTGTAACAAACAAACATTAGAGAACTTGTTATTCATGCTAAATAAACCTGTAATTGTCTTAATCAATCAAAACAACAACAAAACTCCATAATCACCATTTCATGTTACTATTACATTTAGGACTAGTCTAAACATCTCTTGTCATCATCGAATCACTTCAACTCCATCATAAACAAACAAATTAATCCATAAAAAAAAAACAACTTTAAAATTGACATAGTTCACTTTTGGTTGCAAAATCTCTATCATCATCCCCTAGTTTAACTATTTTCTTGGAGAACTATCATCTTTCAAGTACTTAGTAAAATTAGTATCAAACATTGTGAGTTAGCTTGCTTTGGAGTCATTAGTCTACTCCTAAAGCTTTTTAGTCTCACTATCACCCCCTTAGCTTGGATTCAACGATCTAGAACAAGCGAAGGTTATCCTCAAAAATAAGAGATTTTATCCAAAAATAATTTTTTATCAAAATTCTAGGTTTCACTTCATCCATCCATCCA